>AWOL01S0025442.1:0-20214 GCA_000715115.1 Nicotiana otophora
CCTTTTCGCCTAGGGGGATCCAGCTCATAGTTCCGGGTAGAAGTACTCTTTTCTCAGATTGTTTTACGTAGTTTAAACCATGTAGAACCTTTTCGCCTAGGGGGATCCAGCTCATACTTCCGGGTAGAAGTACTCTTCGCTCAGGTTGTTTTACGTAGCTTAACCTATGTAGAAACTTTTCGCCTTGGGAGATCCAACTCATAGTTCCGGATAGAAGTACTTTTCGCCCAAGTTGTTTTTCGTAGCTTAACCTAGGTAGAACCTTTTCGACTAGGGGGATTCAACCCATAGTTCCGGGTAGAAGTACTCTTTTCTCAGATTGTTTTACGTAGTTTAAACCATGTAGAACCTTTTCGCCTAGGGGGATCCAGCTCATACTTCCGGGTAGAAGTACTCTTCGCTCAGGTTGTTTTACGTAGCTTAACCTATGTAGAAACTTTTCGCCTTGGGAGATCCAACTCATAGTTCCGGATAGAAGTACTTTTCGCCCAAGTTGTTTTTCGTAGCTTAACCTAGGTAGAACCTTTTCGACTAGGGGGATTCAACCCATAGTTCCGGGTAGAACTACTCTTCGCCCACGCAGTTTTTCTTAGCATAACCCAAGTAGAACCATTTCGCCTAGGGGGATCCAGCTCATAGTTTCCGGGTAGAAGTACTCTTTGCTCATGTTATTTTTCATTGATTAACCCAGGTAGAACATTTTCACCTAATGGGATTCAACTCATCGTTCCGGGTAGAAGTACTCTTCACCGATGCAGCTTTTTGTAGCTTAATCGAGGTAGAACCTTTTCGCCTAGGGGGGATCCAGCTCATTGTTTCCGGGTAGAAGTACTCTTCGCTGAGGTCGTTTTATGTAGCTTAACCCAGGTAGAACCTTTTCACCTAGGTGGAGCCAGCTCATATTTCCGAGTAGAAGTACTTTTTGCCTTGGTTTGCTTTTCGTAGTTTAAACCAGGTAGAACCTTTTCGCCTAGGGGGATTCAGCTCACAGTTTCGGGTAGAAGTACTTTTCGCCTAGGTTATTGTTTTCGTAGCTTAACCCAGGTAGAACCTTTTCGCCTAGGGGGATGCCGCTCATATTTCTGGGTAGAAGTACTCTTCGCCTAGGTTATTTTTACGTAGCTTATCCCAGGTAGAACCTTTTCGCTTAGGGGGATCCAGCTCACAGTTCCGGGTAGAAGTACTTTTCGCCATGTTGTTTTATCTGGCTTAACCCAGGTTGAACCATTTTGTCTAGGGGGAGCTAGCTCATATTTCCGAGTAGAAGTACTCTTTGCCCAGGTTTGCTTTTTGTAGTTTAACCCAGGTAGAACCTTTTCGCCTAGGGGGATCCAGCCCACAGTTCCAGGTAGAAGTATTCTTCGCTTAGGTTGTTTTTTTCATAGCTTAACCCAGGTAGAACCTTTTCGCCTAGGGGGATCCAACTCGTATTTCCAGGTAAAAGTTCTCTAAGCCTAGGTTTTGTTAACGTAGATTATCCAAGGTAGAACCTTTTCACCTAGGGGGATCCAGCTCACAGTTTCAGGTAGAAGTACTCTTCGCCCAGGCCATGTTTCATAGGTTACCCCAGGTAGAACATTTTCGCCTAGGGGTATCCAGCTCATATTTCCGAGTAGAAGTACTCTTTGCCCAGGTTTGCTTTTCGTAGTTTGACCCTGGTAGAACTGTTTTGCCTAGGGGGATCCAGCTCACAGTTCCGGGTAGAAGTGCTCTTCGCCTAGGCTGTTATTTTTCGTAGCTTAACCCAGGTAGAACCTTTGTTCTTATGGGGATCCAACTCATATTTCCGGGTAGAAGTACTCTTCGACCAGGCTGCTTTTTTCGTAGCTTAACCTAGGTAGATCCTTTTTGCCTAGGGGGATCTAGCTCATAGTTTTCGGGTAGAAGTACGCTTCACTCATGTTGTTTTTCGTAGCTTAACCTAGGTAGAACCTTTTCGCCCAGGGGGATCCAACTCATAGTTCCGGGTAGAAGTACTCTTCGTTCAGGTTATTGTTCGTAGCTTAACCCAGGTAGAACCTTTTCACCAAGGGGGATTCAACTCATAGTTCCGGGTAAAAGTACTCTCTGCCCATGCCGTTTTCTGTAGCTTAACCCAGGTAAAACCTTTTCGCCAAGGGGGATCCGGATCATAGTTCCGGGTAGAAGTACTATTCGTGCAAGCTGTTTTACGTAGCTTAACCGAGGTAGAACATTTTCGCCTAGGGGGATCTAGCTCATAGTTCCGAGTTTAAGTACTTTTCGCTGAGGTTGTTTTACGTAGCTTAACGCATGTAGAACCATTTCGCCTTGGGAGATCCAACTCATTGTTCCGGATAGAATTACTCTTCGCCCAGGTTATGTTTCATAGCTTAACCCAAGTAGAACCTTTTCACCTAGGGGGACCCAGCTCATAGTTTCCGGGTAGAAGTACTAGTTACTCACGTTGTTTTATTTAGCTTAACCCAGGTTGAACATTTTCTCCTAGGGGGATCCAGCTCATATTTTTGAGTAGAAGTACTCTTCGCCCAAGTTTGCTTTTCGTAGTTTAAATCAAGTAGAACCTTTTCGCCTAGAGGGATCCAGCTCACAGTTTCAGGTAGAAGTACTCTTCGACCAAGCTGTTTTTCGTAACTTAACCCAAGTAGAACCTTTTTGCCTAGGGGGATGTAGCTCATAGTTTCCGGGTAGAAGTACTCTTCGCTCATGTTGTTTTCCGTAACTTAACCCAGTAGAACCTTTTCGCCTAGGAGGATTCAACTCACAGTTTTGAGTAGAAGTACTCTTCTCTCAGGTTATTTTATGCAGCTTAACCCAGGTAGAACCTTTTCGCATAGGGGGATCCAGCTCATAGTTCCGGGTAGAAGTACCCTTCCCCTAGGTTGTTTTACGTAGCTTAACCCAGGTAGAATCTTTTTGCCTGGGGGGATCCTACTCATAGTTTCGGGTTAAGTGTTCTTCGCTCAGGTTGTTTTACGTAGCTTATCCCATGTAGAACCATTTCGCCTAGGGGGATCCGGCTCATATTTCCTAGTAGAAGTACTGTTCGCCCCGTTTCGCTTTTCGTAGTTTAACCGAGGTAGATCCTTTTCGCCTTGGGGGATCCAGCTCATATTTCCGGGTAGACGTGCTCTAGGCTTAGGTTGCGTTTACGTAGCTTATCCCAGGTAGAACCTTTTTGCCTAGGGGGATCCATCTCACAGTTCCAGGTAGAAGTCCTCTTCGCCCAGGCCGTGTTTTGTAGGTTAACCCAGGTAGAACCTTTTCGCCTAGGGGTATCCAGCTCATATTTCTGAGTAAAGGTACTCTTCGCCCAGGTTTGCTTTTCGTTGTTTAACCCAAGTAGAACCATTTCGCCTAGGGGGATCCAACTCACAGTTCCGGGTAGAAGTACTTTTCGCCAAGGTTATATTTTTTGTAGATTAACTCAGGCAGAACAATTTTGCTTAGGGGGATCCAGCTCATATTTCCGGGTAGAAGTACTTTTCGCCTAGGTTGTTTTTACGTAGCTTAAACCAGGTAGAACCTTTTCACATTGGGAGATCCAGCTCACAGTTCCGGGTAGAAGTACTCTTCGACCATACAAATTTTCATAGCTTAACCCAGGTAGAACCTTTTTGTCTAGGGGGATCCAGCTCATAGTTTCCGGGTTTAAATACTATTCGCTCATGTTGGTTTTTGTAGCTTAACCCCGATAGAACCATTTCACCTATGGGGGTTCAACTTATAGTTCTGGGTAGAAATACTCTTTGCCCAGGCCGTTTTTCGTAGCTTAACCCAGGTAGAACCTTTTCGCCTAGGGGGATCTAGATCATAGTTCCGGGTAGAAGTACTCTTCGTGCAAAGTGTTTTACATAGCTTAACCAAGGTAGAACCTTTTCGCCTAGGGGGATCCAACTCATAGTTCCGGGTTTAAGTACTCTTCTCTCAGGTTGTTTTACGTAGCATAACCCATGTAGAACCATTTCGCCTTGGGAGATCCAACTCATAGTTACGGATAGAAGTACTCTTCGCCCAGGTTGTTTTTCGTAGCATAACCCAGGTAGAACCTTGTCGTCTAGGGGGACCCAGCTCATAGTTTACGGGTAGAAGTATTCTTCACTCAGGTTGTTTTATGTAGCTTAACCCAGGTTGAACACTTTCTTCCAGGGGGATCCAGCTCATATTTTCGAGTAGAAGTACTCTTTGCCCAGGTTTGATTTTCGTAGTTTAACCCAGGTAGAATTGTTTCACCTAGGGGGATCCAGCTCACAGTTCCGGGAAGAAGTACTCTTCGACCAAGGTGGTTTTCATAGCTTAACCCAGTTAGATCCTTTTTGCCCAGGGGGATCTGGCTCATAGTTTCCTGGTAGAAGTACTCTTCGCTCACGTTAGTTTTCGTAGCTTAACCCAGGTAGAACCTTTTCGCCCAGGAGGATTCAGCTCATAGTTCCGGGTAGAAGTACTCTTCATTCAGGTTATTTTACGTAGCTTAACCCAGATAGAACCTTTTCGCTTAGGGGGATCCAGCTCATAGTTCCGGGTAGAAGTACTCTTCGCTTAGGTTGTTTTACGTAGCTTAACTCAGGTAGAACCTATTCGCCTAGGGGGATCGGCTCACAGTTCCGGGTAGAAGTACTCTTCGCTTAGGTTGTTTTACGTAGCTTAACTCAGGTAGAACCTATTCGCCTAGGGGGATCGGCTCACAGTTCCGGGTAGAAGTACTCTTTGCCTTGGTCGTTGTTTTCGTAGGTTAACGCAGGTAGAACCTTTTCGCCTAGGGGGATCGAGCACATATTTTCGGGTAGAAGTACTCTTCGCCTAGGTTGTTTTTACGTAGCTTAACCCAGGTAGGACCCTTTTGCCTAGGGAGATCCAGCTCACAGTTCCAGGTAGAAGTACTTTTCGCCTAGGTTGTATTTCGTAGCTTAACCCCGGTTGAACCCTTTCGCCTAGGGAGATCCAGCTCACAGTTCCAGGTAGAAGTACTCTTCGCCTAGGCCATGTTTCGTAGCTTAACCCAGGTAGAACCTTTTTGGCTAGGGGGATCCAGCTCATAGTTCCGGGTAGAAGTACTCTTCGCTCAAGTTGTTTTACGTAGCTTAACCCAGGTTGAACATGGTTGCCTTGGGGGATCCAGCTCATAGTTCCGGGTTAAGTGTTCTTCGCTCAGGTTGGTTTACGTAGCTTAACCAATGTAGAACCATTTCGCCTAGGGGGATCCAGCTCATATTTCCGAGTAGAAGTACTGTTCGCCCAGTTTTGCATTTCGTAGTTTAACCCAGGTAGAACTTTTTCGCCAAGGGGATGCAGCTCATAGTTTCAGGTAGAAGTACTCTACACCTAGGTTGTTTTTTTCGTAGCTTAACCCAGGTAGAACCTTATCGCCTAGGGGGATCCAGCTCATATTGTCGGGTAGAAGTGCTCTAAGCCTAGGTTGGTTTTACGTAGCTTATCCCAGGTATAACCTTTTCACCTAGGGGATGCAGCTCACAGTTCCAGGTAGAAGTACTCTTCGACCAGGCTGTGTTTCATAGCTTAACCCAGGTAGATCCTTTTTTCCTAGTGGGATCTAGCTCATACTTTCAGGGTAGAAGTACTCTTCGCTCACGTTATTTTTCGTAGCTTAACCCAGGTAGAACCTTTTCGCCCAGGAGGATTCAGCTCATAGTTTCGGGTAGAAGTACTCTTCGCCTAGGTTGTTGTTTTCATAGCTTAACTCAGGTAGAACCTTTTTGCTTAGGGGGATCCAACTCATATTTTATGGTAGAAGTACTCTTCGCCTAGGTTGTTTTTACGTAGCTTAAATGATGTAGAACCTATTAGCCTTGGGAGATCCAGCTCACAGTTCCAGGTAGATGCACTCTTTGACCATGTTGTGTTTAGTAGCTTAACCTAGGTAGAACCTTTTTTTCCTAGGGGGATCCAGCTCATAGTTCCTCGGTAGAAGTACTCTTCGCTCATGTTGTTTTTCGTAGCTTAATCCAGGTAGAACCTTTTCACCAAGGGGGATTCAACTCATAGTTCTGGTAGAAGTACTCTTCGCCTATGCCGTTTTTTGTAGCTTAACCCAGGTAGAACCTTTTCGCCTATGGGGATCCAGATCATAGTTCCGGGTAGCATTACTCTTCGTGCAAGTTGTTTTACGTGGCTTAACCCAGGTAGAACCTTTTCGCCTAGGGGGATCCAGCTCATAGTTCCGGGTTTAAGTACTCTTCGCTCAGGTTGTTTTACGTAGCTTAACGCATGTAGAACCATTTCGTCTTGGGAGATCCAACTCATAGTTCCGGGTTTAAGTACTCTTCGCTCAGGTTGTTTTACGTAGCTTAACGCATGTAGAACCATTTCGTCTTGGGAGATCCAACTCATAGTTCCGGGTTTAAGTACTCTTCGCTCAGGTTGTTTTACGTAGCTTAACGCATGTAGAACCATTTCGTCTTGGGAGATCCAACTCATAGTTCCGGGTTTAAGTACTCTTCGCTCAGGTTGTTTTACGTAGCTTAACGCATGTAGAACCATTTCGTCTTGGGAGATCCAACTCATAGTTCCGGGTTTAAGTACTCTTCGCTCAGGTTGTTTTACGTAGCTTAACGCATGTAGAACCATTTCGTCTTGGGAGATCCAACTCATAGTTCCGGATAGAAGTACTCTTAGCCCATTTTATTTTTCTAAGCTTTGCCCAGGTAGAACCTTTTCGCCTAGGGGAACCCAGCTCATAGTTTCCGGGTAGAAGTACTCTTCACTCAGGTTGTTTTATTTAGCTTAACCCAGGTTGAACATTTTTTCCTAGGGGGACCCAACTCATATTTTCGAGTAGAGGTGCTCTTTGCCTAGGTTTGCTTTTCGTAGTTTAACCCAGGTAGAACCTTTTCTCCTAAGGGGATCCAGCTCACAGTTTCGGGTAGAAGTACTCTTCGACCAGGCTGTTCTTCATATCTTAACCAGGGTAGAACCTTTTTGCCTTGAGGGATCTAGCTCCAAGTTTCTGGGTAGAAGTACCCTTTGCTCATGTTGTTTTTCGTAGCTTAACCCAGGTAGAACCTTTTCGCCTAGGAGGATTCAGCTCATAGCTCTGGGTAGAAGTACTCTTCGCTCAGGTTATTTAATGTAGCTTTCCCAAGGTAGAACCTTTTTACCTAGGGGGATCCAGCTCATAGTTCCGGGTAGAAGTACTCTTCGCTTAGGTTGTTTTACGTAGCTTATCCTAGGTAGAACCTTTTCGCCAAGGGAGATCCAGCTCATAGTTCCGGGTAAAAGTTCTCTTCGCGTAGGTTGTTGTTTTTGTAGCTTACCCCAGCTAGAACCTTTTCACCTAGGGGGATCCAACTCATATTTCCGGGTAGAAGTACTCTTCGCCTAGGTTGTTTTACATAGCTTAACCCAGGTAGAACCTTTTCGCCTAGGGGATCTAGCTCATAGTTCCGGGTTCAAGTACTCTTTGCTCATGTTGATTTCGTTGATTAACCAAGGTAGAACCTTTTCACCTTGGGAGATCCAACTCAGAGTTCCGGATTGCAGTACTCTTTGCCCAAGTTGTTTTTCGTAGCTTAACCAAGGTAGAACCGTTTCGCCTGGGGGGACCTAGCTCATAGTTTCTGGGTAGAAGTACTATTTGCTCATGTTGTTTTTCGTTGATTAACCCAGGTAGAACCTTTTACCCTTGGGGGATTCGGCTCATTATTCTGGGTAGAAGTACTTTTTGCCCGTGCAGCTTTTCGTAGCTTAACCCAGGTAGAACCGTTTCGCCTAGGGGGATCCAGCTCATAGTTTCCGGGTAGAAGTACTCTTCGCTCAAGTTGTTTTATGTAGCTTAACCCATGTAGAACCTTTTCACCTAGGTGGATCCAGCTCATATTTTCCGGGTAGAAGTACTCTTCGCTCAAGTTGTTTTATGTAGCTTAACCCATGTAGAACCTTTTCACCTAGGTGGATCCAGCTCATATTTTCCGGGTAGAAGTACTCTTCGCTCAAGTTGTTTTATGTAGCTTAACCCATGTAGAACCTTTTCACCTAGGTGGATCCAGCTCATATTTTCCGGGTAGAAGTACTCTTCGCTCAAGTTGTTTTATGTAGCTTAACCCATGTAGAACCTTTTCACCTAGGTGGATCCAGCTCATATTTTCCGGGTAGAAGTACTCTTCGCTCAAGTTGTTTTATGTAGCTTAACCCATGTAGAACCTTTTCACCTAGGTGGATCCAGCTCATATTTCCGAGTAGATGTACTGTTCGCCCAGGTTTGCTTTTCGTTGTTTAACCCAGGTGGAACCTTTTTGCCTAGGGGGATTCAGCTCACAGTTCCGGGTAGAAGTACTCTTCGCCTAGATTATTGTTTTCGTAGCTTATCTCAGGTAGAACCTTTTCCCCTAGGTGGATCCAGCTCATAGTTTCGGGTAGAAGTACTCTTCGCTCAGGTTATTTTTTGTAGCTTAACCTATTTAGAACCTTTCCGCCTAGGGGGATCCAGCACACAGTTCGGGGTAGAAATACTCTTCGCCTAGGTTATTGATTTCGTAGTTTAACCCAGGAAGAACCTTTTCGCTTAGGGGTATCTAGCTCATATTTCCGGGTATAAGTACTCTTCGCCTAGGTTTACTTTTCATATTTTAACCCAGGTAGAACCGTTTTGCCTAAGGGGATCCAACTCACAGTTCCGGGTAGAAGTACTCTTCGCCTTGGTTGTTTTTTCGTAGGTTAACCAAGTAGAACCTTTTCGCCTAGGGGGATCCAACTCACAGTTCCGGGTAGAAGTAATCTTCGCCTAGGTTGTTTTGACGTAGCTTAACCCAGGTAGAACCCTTTGGCCTAGGGAGATCCAGCTCACAGTTCCAGGTAGAAGTACTCTTCGCCCATGCCGTTTTTTGTAGCTTAACCCAGGTAGAACCTTTTTGCCTAGGGGGATCCAGCTCATAGTTCCGGGTAGAAGTACTCTTCGCTAATGTTATTTTACGTAGCTTAACCCAAGTAGAACCTTTTCGCCTAGGGGGATACAACTCACAGTTCCGGGTAGAAGTAATCTTCGCCTAGGTTGTTTTGACGTAGCTTAACCCAGGTAGAACCTTTTTGCCTAGGGGGATCCAGCTCATAGTTCCGGGTAGAAGTACTCTTCGCTAATGTTATTTTACGTAGCTTAACCCAAGTAGAACCTTTTCGCCTAGGGGGATGCAGCTCATAGTTTCGGGTTAAGTGTTCTTCGCTCAGGTTGCTTTACGTAGCTTAACCCATGTAGAACCATTTCTTCTAGGGGGATTCAGCTCATATTTCCGCGTAGAAGTACTGTTCGATCAGATTTGCTTTTCGTAATTTAACCCAGGTAGAACCTTTTCGCCAAGGGCATCCAGCTCATAGTCTCAGGTAGAAGTACTCTTTGCCTAGGTTGCTGTTTTCATAGCTTATCCCATGTAGAACCTTTTCGCCTAGGGGGATCCAGCTCATAATTTCGAGTAGAAGTGCTCTAAGCCTAGGTTGTTTTTACGTAGCTTATCCCAGGTAGAACCTTTTCGCCTAGGGGGATCCAGCTCACAGTTCCAAGTAGAATTACTCTTTGCCCAAACCGTTTTTTGTAGCTTAACCCAGGTAGAAACGTTTAGCCTGGGGGTATCCGGCTCATATTTCTGAGTAGAAGTACTCTTCGCCCAGGTTTGCATTTCGTAGTTTAACTTAGGTAGAACCTTTTCTCCAAGGGGGATCCAGCTCAAAGTTCCGGGTAGAAGTACTCTTTGCCTAGGTTGTTGTTTTCGTAGCTAAACCGAGGTAGAACATTTTTGCTTAGGGGGATCCAGCTCATATTTCCGGGTAGAAGTACTCTTCGCCTAAGTTGTGTTTACGTAGCTTTAACCATGTAGAACCTTTTCGCCTAGGGAGATCCAGCTCACAGTTCCGGGTAGAAGTACTCTTCGACCATGCTGTTTTTCGTAGCTTAACGCAGGTAGAACCGTTTTGTCTAGGGGGATCCAGCTCATAGTTTCCGGGTAGAAGTACTCTTCGCTCATGTTGCTTTTCATAGCTTAACCCAGGTAGAACCTTTTCACCAAGGGGGATTCAACTCATAGTTCCGGGTAGAAGAACTCTTCGCCTAGGCCATTATTTGTAGCTTAACCCAGGTAGAACCTTTGCGCCTAGGGAATCCTGATCATAGTTCCGGGTAGAAGTATTCTTTGTGCAAGTTGTTTTACGTAGCTTAACCCAGGTAGAATCTTTTCGCCTAGGGGGATCCAACTCATAGTTCCGGGTTTAAGTACTTTTCGCTCAGGTTATTTTACATCGCTTAGTCAATGTAGAACCATTTCGCTTTGGGAGATCTAACTCATAGTTCCGGATAGAAGTACTCTTCTCCCAAGTTAATTTTCGTAGCTTAACCCAGGTAGAATCTTTTCGTCTAGGGGGACCCAGCTCATAGTTTCAGGGCAGAAGTACTCTTTACTCAGGTTGTTGTATTTAGCTTAACCTAGGTTGAACATTTTTGCCTAGGAGGATCCAGCTCTTATTTCCGAGTAGAAGTACTCTTCGCCCAAGTTTGCTTTTTGTAGTTTAACCCAGGTAGAACCTTTTCACCTAGGGGGATCTAGCTCACAGTTTCGGGTAGAAGTACTTTTCTACCAGGCTGGTTTTTGTAGCTTAACCCAGGTAGAACTTTTTTTCCTAGGGGGATCTAGCTCATAGTTTCCGGGTAGAAGTACTCTTCGCTCATGTTGTTTTTCGTAGCTTAACCCAGGTAGATCCTTTTCGCCCAGGAGGATTCAGCTCATAGTTCTGGGTAGAAGTACTCTTCGCTCAGGTTAGTTTACGTAGCTTAATCCAGGTAGAACCTTTTCGCGTAGGGGAATCCAGCTCATAGTTCCGGGTAGAAGTACTCTTTGCTTAGGTTGTTTAACGTAGCTTAACCCAGGTAGAACCTTTTCGCCTAGGAGGATCTAGCTCATAGTTTCGGGTAGAAGTACTCTTCGTCTAGGTTGTTGTTTTCGTAGCTTAACCCACGTAGAACGTTTTTGCCTAGGGGGATCCATCTCATAGTTCCGGGTAGAAGTACTATTTGCCTAGGTTGTTTTTTTCATAGCTTAACCGAGGTAGAACCTTTTCCCCTAGGGGGATCCAACTCATATTTCCGGGTTTAAGTACACTTCGCTCAGGTTGTATTACGTTGGTTAACCAATGTAGCACCATTTCGCCTTGGGAGATCCAACTTATAGTTCCGGATAGAAGTACGTTTTACCCAGGTTATTTTTCGTAGCTTAACCCAGGTAGAACCTTTTCGCCTTGAGGGACCCAACTCATAGTTTTCGGGTAGAAGTACTCTTCTCTTAAGTTGTTTTATTTAGCTTAACCCAGGTTGAACATTTTCGCCTAGGGTGATCCAGCTCATATTTTCGAGTAGAAGTACTCTTCGCCCAAGTTTGCTTTTCGTAGTTTAACCCAGGTAGAACCTTTTCTCCTAGGGGGGTCCAGCTCACAGTTTCAGGTAGAAGTACTCTTCCACCAGGCTGTTTTTCGTAGCTTAACCCAGGTAGAACCTTTTTGCCTAGGGGGATCTAGCTCATAGTTTCCGGGTAGAAGTACTCTTCGCTCAGGTTGTTTTTCGTAGCTTAACCCAGGTAGAACCTTTTTGCCTAGGGGGATCTAGCTCATAGTTTCCGGGTAGAAGTACTCTTCGCTCAGGTTGTTTTTCGTAGCTTAACCCAGGTAGAACCTTTTTGCCTAGGGGGATCTAGCTCATAGTTTCCGGGTAGAAGTACTCTTCGCTCAGGTTGTTTTTCGTAGCTTAACCCAGGTAGAACCTTTTTGCCTAGGGGGATCTAGCTCATAGTTTCCGGGTAGAAGTACTCTTCGCTCAGGTTGTTTTTCGTAGCTTAACCCAGGTAGAACCTTTTTGCCTAGGGGGATCTAGCTCATAGTTTCCGGGTAGAAGTACTCTTCGCTCAGGTTGTTTTTCGTAGCTTAACCCAGGTAGAACCTTTTCACCTAGGGGGCTCCAGCTCATAGTACCGGGTAGAAGTACTTTTGCCTAGGTTGTTTTTTCGTAGCTTAACCCAGGTAGAATTTTATCGCCTAGGGGGATCCAGCTCATAGTTCTGTGTAGAAGTACTCTTCGCCTAGACGTTTTTTATTAGCTTAACGCAGGTAGAACCTTTTCGCCTAGGGGGATCCTGCTAATATTTCAGGGTATAAGTACTCTTCGCCTATGTTGTTTTTACGTAGCTTAAACCATGTAGAACCTTTTCGCCTTGGGAGATCCGGCTCACAAATCTGGGTAGAACTTATATTTGTTTTCGTAGCTTAACCTAGGTAGAACCTTTTCACCAAGGGGGATTCAACTCATAGTTCCGAGTAGAAGTACTCTTCGCCCATGCCGTTTTCTGAAGCTTTACCTAGGTAGAACCTTTTCGCCTAAGGGGATCCAGATCATAGTTCTGGGTAGAAGTACTCTTCGTGCAAGTTGTTTTACGTAGCTTAACCCAGGTAGAACCTTTTCGCCTAGGGGGATCCAGCTCATATTGCTGGGTTTAATTACTCTTCGCTCAGGTTGGTTTACGTAGCTTAACCCATGTATAACCATTTCACCTTGGGAGATCCAACTCAAAGTTCCGTATAGAAGTACTCTTCGCCATGGTTATTTTTCGTAGCTTAACCCAGGTAGAACCTTTTCGCCTAGGGGGACCCAGCTCATAGTTTCCGGGTAGAAGTACTCTTCACTTAAGTTGTTTTATTTAGCTTAAGCCAGGTTGAATATTTTCGCCTAGGGGGATCCAGCTCATATTTCCAAGTAGAAGTACTCTTCGCCCAGGTTTGCTTTTCGTAGTTTAACCCAGGTAGAACCATTTCGCCTAGGGGGATCCAGCTCACAGTTTCCGGTAGAAGTACTCTTTTACTAGACTGTTTTTCGTAGCTTAACCCAGGTAGAACCTTTTTGCCTAGGGGGAGCTAGCTCATAGTTTCCGGGTAGAAGTACTCTTCGCTCATGTTGTTTTTCGTAGCTTAACCCAGGTAGAACCTTTTCGCCCACGAGGATTCAACTCATAGTTCTGGGTAGAAGTACTCTTCGCTCAGGTTAGTTTACGTAGCTTAATCCAGGTAGAACCTTTTCGCGTAGGGGAATCCAGCTCATAGTTCCGGGTAGAAGTACTCTTTGCTTAGGTTGTTTAACGTAGCTTAACCCAGGTAGAACCTTTTCGCCTAGGAGGATCTAGCTCATAGTTCCGGGTAGAAGTACTCTTCGTCTAGGTTATTGTTTTCGTAGCTTAACCCACGTAGAACCTTTTCGCCTAGGGGGATCCATCTCATAGTTCCGGGTAGAAGTACTATTTGCCTAGGTTGATTTTTCATAGCTTAACCGAGGTAGAACCTTTTCCCCTAGGGGGATCCAACTCATATTTCCGGGTTTAAGTACACTTCGCTCAGGTTGTATTACGTTGGTTAACCAATGTAGCACCATTTCGCCTTGGGAGATCCAACTTATAGTTCCGGATAGAAGTACGTTTTACCCAGGTTATTTTTCGTAGCTTAACCCAGGTAGAACCTTTTCGCCTTGGGGGACCCAACTCATAGTTTTTGGGTAGAAGTACTCTTCTCTTAGGTTTTATTTAGCTTAACCCAGGTTGAACATTTTCGCCTAGGGTGATCCAGCTCATATTTTCGAGTAGAAGTACTCTTCGCCCAAGTTTGCTTTTCGTAGTTTAATCCAGGTAGAACCTTTTCTCCTAGGGGGATCCAGCTCTCAGTTTCGGGTAGAAGTACTCTTCTACCAGGCTGTTTTTCGTAGCTTAACCCAGGTAGAACCTTTTCGCCTAGGGGGACCCAGCTCATAGTTTCCGGGTAGAAGTACTCTTCACTTAGGTTGTTTTATTTAGCTTAACCCAGGTTGAATATTTTCGCCTAGGGGGATCCAGCTCATATTTCCAAGTAGAAGTACTCTTCGCCCAGGTTTGCTTTTCGTAGTTTAACCCAGGTAGAACCATTTCGCCTAGGGGGATCCAGCTCACAGTTTCCGGTAGAAGTACTCTTTTACTAGACTGTTTTTCGTAGCTTAACCCAGGTAGAACCTTTTTGCCTAGGGGGATCTAGCTCATAGTTTCTGGGTAGAAGTACTCTTCGCTCATGTTGTTTTTCGTAGCTTAACCCAGGTAGAACCTTTTCGCCCAAGAGGATTCAACTCATAGTTCTGGGTAGAAGTACTCTTCGCTCAGGTTATTGTACGTAGCTTAATCCAGGTAGAACCTTTTTGCCTATGGGGATCCAGCTCATAGTTCCGGGTAGAAGTACTCTTCGCTTAGGTTGTTTTACGTATCTTAACCCAGGTAGAACCTTTTCGCCTAGGGGGATCCAGCTCATAGTTCCGGGTAGAAGTACTCTTCGCTTAGGTTGTTTTACGTATCTTAACCCAGGTAGAACCTTTTCGCCTAGGGGGATCCAGCTCATATTGCTGGGTTTAATTACTCTTCGCTCAGGTTAGTTTACGTAGCTTAACCCATGTATAACCATTTCGCCTTGGGAGATCCAACTCAAAGTTCCGGATAGAAGTACTCTTCGCCCTGGTTATTGTTCGTAGCTTAACCCAGGTAGAACCTTTTCGCCTAGGGGGACCCAACTCATAGTTTCCGGGTAGAAGTACTCTTCACTCAGGTTGTTTTATTTAGCTTAACCCAGGTAGAACCTTTTCGCCTAGGGGGACCCAACTCATAGTTTCCGGGTAGAAGTACTCTTCACTCAGGTTGTTTTATTTAGCTTAACCCAGGTAGAACCTTTTCGCCTAGGGGGACCCAACTCATAGTTTCCGGGTAGAAGTACTCTTCACTCAGGTTGTTTTATTTAGCTTAACCCAGGTAGAACCTTTTCGCCTAGGGGGACCCAACTCATAGTTTCCGGGTAGAAGTACTCTTCACTCAGGTTGTTTTATTTAGCTTAACCCAGGTAGAACCTTTTCGCCTAGGGGGACCCAACTCATAGTTTCCGGGTAGAAGTACTCTTCACTCAGGTTGTTTTATTTAGCTTAACCCAGGTAGAACCTTTTCGCCTAGGGGGATCCAGCTCATATTTCCGAGTAGAAGTACTCTTCGCCCAGGTTTGCTTTTCGTAGTTTAACCCAGGTAGAACCATTTCGCCTAGGGGGATCCAACTCACAGTTTCCGGTAGAAGTACTCTTTTACTAGACTGTTTTTCGTAGCTTAACCCAGGTAGAACCTTTTTGCCTAGGGGGATCTAGCTCATAGTTTCCGGGTAGAAGTATTCTTCGCTCTTGTTGTTTTTCGTAGCTTAACCCAGGTAGAACCTTTTTGCCCAAGAGGATTCAGCTCATAGTTCTGGGTAGAAGTACTCTTTGCTCAGGTTATTTTACGTAGCTTAACCCAGGTAGAACCGTTTTGCCTATGGGGATCCAGCTCATAGTTCCGGGTAGAAGTACTCTTCGCTTAGGTTGTTTTACGTATCTTAACCCAGGTAGAACCTTTTCGCCTAGGGGGATCCAGCTCATAGTTCCGGGTAGAAGCACTCTTTGCTTAGGTTGTTGTTTTCGTAGCTTAACCCAGGTAGAACCTTTTTGCCTAGGGGGATCCGGCTCATAGTTCCGGGTAGAAGTACTCTTCGCCTAGGTTGGTTTGTTTTATAGCTTAACCCAGGTAGAACCTTTTCGCCTAGGGGATCCAACTCATATTTTCGGGTAGAAGTGCTCTAAGCCTAGGTTGGTTTTGCGTAGCTTATCCCAGGTAGAACCTTTTCGCCTAGGGGATCTAGCTCACAGTTCCAGGTAGAAGTACTCTTCGCCCAGGCCGTTTTTTGTAACTTAACCCAGGTAGAACCTTTTCGCCTAGGGGTATCCAGCTCATAGTTCCGGGTATAAGTACTCTTCGCGCTGGTTGTCTTACGTAGCTTAACCCAGGTAGAAGCTTTTCGCCTAGGAGGATCCAGCTCATAGTTCCGGGTAGAAGTACTCTTCGCTCAGGTTGTTTTTCAAAGCTTAACCCATCTAGAACCTTTTCGCCTTGGGAGATCCAACTCATAGTTTCGGATAGAAGTACTCTTTGCCCAGGTTTTGTATCGTAGATTAACCCAAGTAGAACCTTTTCGCCTAGGGGGACCCAGCTCATAGTTTCCGGGTAGAAGTACTCTTCACTCAGGTTGTTTTATTTAGCTTAACCCAGGTTGAATATTTTCGCCTAGGGGGATCCAGCTCATATTTCCGAGTAAAAGTACTCTTCGCCCAGGTTTGCTTTTCGTATGTTAACCCAGGTAGAACCATTTCTCCTAGGGGGATCCAGCTCACAGTTTCCGGTAGAAGTACTCTTTTACTAGACTGTTTTTCGTAGCTTAACCCAGGTAGAACCTTTTTGCCTAGGGGGATCCAGCTCATAGTTTCCGGGTAGAAGTACTCTTCGCTCATGTTGTGTTTCGTAGCTTAACCCCGGTAGAACCTTTTCGCCCAAGAGGATTCAGCTCATAGTTCCGGGTAGAAGTACTCTTCGTCCAGGTCGTTTTCCGTAGCTTAACCCAGGTAGAACCTTTTCGCCTTAGGGGATCCAACTCATAGATCCGGGTAGAAGTACTTTTTTCAGGTCTTCTTTTCGTAGTTTAACCCAGGTAAAACCTTTTCGCCTAAGGGGACCCAACTCATAGTTTTCGGGTTGAAGTACTCTTCACTCAGGTTGTTTTATTTAGCTTAACCCAGGTTGAACATTTTTGCCTAAGGGGATCCAGCTCTTATTTTCGAGTAGAAGTACTCTTCGCCTATGTTTGCTTTTCGTAGTTTAACCTAGGTAGAACCGTTTTGCGTAGGGGGTCCCAACTCATAGTGTCTGGGTAGAAGTACCCTTCACTCAGGTGGTTTTTGTAGCTTAACCCAGGTAGAACCTTTTCTCTTAGGGGGATCCAGCTCATATTTCCGGATAGAAGTACTCTTCGCTCATGTTATTTTTCGTTTCTTAACCCAGGTAGAACCTTTTCTCCCAGCAGGATTCAACTCATAGTTCTGGGTAGAAGTACTCTTCGCTCAGGTTATTTTACGTAGCTTAACCCAGGTAGAACCGTTTTGCCTAGGGGATCCAGCTCATAGTTCTGGGTAGAAGTACTCTTCGCTTAGGTTATTTTATGTAGCTTAACCCAGGTAGAACTTTTTCGCCTAGGGGGATGCAACTTATAGTTCCGGGTAGAAGTACTCTTCGCCTAGGTTGTTGTTTTCGTAGCTTAACCCTGGTAGAACCTTTTCGCCTAGGGGGATCCAGCTCATAGTTCTGGGTAGAAGTACTCTTCGCCTAGGTTGTTGTTTTCGTAGCTTAACCCTGGTAGAACCTTTTCGCCTAGGGGGATCCAGCTCATAGTTCTGGGTAGAAGTACTCTTCGCCTAGGTTGTTGTTTTCGTAGCTTAACCCTGGTAGAACCTTTTCGCCTAGGGGGATCCAGCTCATAGTTCTGGGTAGAAGTACTCTTCGCCTAGGTTGTTGTTTACGTAGCTTATCCCAGGTAGAACCTTTTCGCCTAAGGGGTTCCAGCTCACAGTTCCACGTAGAAGTACTCTTCGCCCAGGCCATTTTGTGTAGCTTAACCCAGGTAGAACCTTTTCGCCTAGGGGTATCCAGCTCATAGTCCGGGGTAGAAGTAATCTTCGCGCAGGTTGTTTTATGTAGCTTAACCCAGGTAGAACCTTTTCACCTAGGAGGATCCAGCTCATAGTTTCGGGTAGAAGTACTCTTCGCTCAAGTTGTTTTGCGAAGCTTTACCCATGTAGAACCTTTTCGCCTTGGGAGATCCAACTCATAGTTTCGGATAGAAGTACTCTTCGCCCAGGTTGATTTTCATAGCTTAACCTAGGTAGAAGATTTTCGCCTAGGGGGACCTAACTCATAGTTTTCGGGTAGAAGTACTCTTCGCTCAAGTTGTTTTGCGAAGCTTTACCCATGTAGAACCTTTTCGCCTTGGGAGATCCAACTCATAGTTTCGGATAGAAGTACTCTTCGCCCAGGTTGATTTTCATAGCTTAACCTAGGTAGAAGATTTTCGCCTAGGGGGACCTAACTCATAGTTTTCGGGTAGAAGTACTCTTCACTCAAGTTGTTTTTCGTAGCTTAACCCAGGTAGAACCTTTTCGCTTAGGAGGATCCAGCTCAGAGTTCCGGGTTTAAGTACTCTTTTATCATGTTGTTTTACATAGCTTAACCCATGTAGAACTACTTCACCTTGGGGGATCCAACTCATAGTTCCGGATAGAAGTACTCTTCGCCCAGGTTATTTTTCGTAGCTTAACCCAGGTAGAACCTTTTCTCCTAGGGGGACCCAGCTCATAGTTTCCGGGTAGAAGTTCTCTTTGCTCAGGTTGTTGTATTTAGCTTAACCCAGGTTGAACATTTTCGCCTAGCTGGATCTAGCTCATATTTTCGAGTAGAAGTACTCTTCGCCCATGTTTGCATTTCGTAGTTTAACCCAGGTAGAACCTTTGCGTCTAGGGGGATCCAGCTCACAGTTTTGGGTAGAAGTACTCTTCGACCAGGCTGTTTTTCGTAGCTTAGCCCAGGTAGAACATTTTTTCCTAGGGGGATCTAGCTCATAGTTTCTGGGTAGAAGTACTTTTCGTTCATGTTGCTTTTTGTAGCTTAACCCAGGTAGAACCTTTTCGCCTAGGGGTATCCAGCTCATAGTTTTGGGTAGAAGTACTCTTCGCACAGGTTGTTTTACGTAGCTAAACCCAGGTAGAACCTTTTTGCCTAGGGGAGCCAGCTCATAGTTCCGGGTAGAAGTACTCTTCGCTGAGGTTGTTTTACGTAGCTTAACCCAGGTAGAACCTTTTTGCCTAGGGGAGCCAGCTCATAGTTCCGGGTAGAAGTACTCTTCGCTGAGGTTGTTTTACGTAGCTTAACCCAGGTAGAACCTTTTTGCCTAGGGGAGCCAGCTCATAGTTCCGGGTAGAAGTACTCTTCGCTGAGGTTGTTTTACGTAGCTTAACCCAGGTAGAACCTTTTTGCCTAGGGGAGCCAGCTCATAGTTCCGGGTAGAAGTACTCTTCGCTGAGGTTGTTTTACGTAGCTTAACCCAGGTAGAACCTTTTTGCCTAGGGGGATGCAGCTCATAGTTTCGGGTATAAGTACTCTTCGCCTAGGTTGTGTTTTTCGTAGCTTAACCCAGGTAGAACCTTTTCGCCTAGGGGGACCCAGCTCACTGTTCCAGGTAGAAGTACCCTTCGCCCAGGCTGTTGTTTGTAGCTTAACCCAGGTACAACCTTTTCACCTAGGGGTATCCAGCTCATAGTTCTGGGTAGAAGTACTCTTCGCGCATGTTGTTTTACGTAGCTTAACCCAGGTAGAACCTTTTCGCGTAGGAGGATCCAGCTCATAGTTACGGGTAGAAGTACTCTTCCTTCATGTAGGTTTTTGAAGCTTAACCCATGTAGAACCTTTTCGCCTTGGGAGATCCAACTCATAGTTTCGGATAGAAGTATTTCTCGCCCAGGTTGTTTTTCGTAGCTTAACCTAGGTAGAACCTTTTCGTCTAGGGGGTCCTAACTCATAGGTTTTGGGTAGAAGTACCCTTCACTCAGGTTGTTTTTGTAGCTTAACCCAGGTAGAACCTTTTCACTTGGGGGATCCAGCTCATATTTCCGAGTAGAAGTACTCTTCGCCTAGGTTTGCTTTTCGTAGTTTAACCCATGTAGAACCTTTTCGCCTAGGGGGATCCAGCTCACAGTTCCGGATAGAAGTACTCTTCGCCTTGGTTGTTATTTTCGTAGCTTAAGCCAGGTAGAACATTTTTTCTTAGGGGGATCCAGCTCATATTCCCGGGTAGAAGTACTCTTCGTCCAGGCCGCTTTTCGTAGCTTAACTCATGTAGAACCTTTTCATCTTGGGAGATCCAGCTCACAGTTCCGGGTAGAAGTATTCTTCAACCATGCTGTTTTTCATAGCTTTACCTAGGTAGAACCTTTTTGCCTAGGAGATCCAGCTCACAGTTTCAGGTAGAAGTACTCTTCGCCTAAGTTGTTGTTTTCTTAGCTTAACCTAGGTAGAACCTTTTCGCCTAGGGGTATCTAGATCATAGTTCCGGGTAGAAGTACTCTTCGTGCAGGTTGGTTTACGTAGCTTAACCCAGGTAGAACCTTTTCAAGTTGGAGGATCCAGCTCATAGTTCCGGGTAGAAGTACTCTTCGCTCAGGTAGTTTATTGAAGCTTAACCCATGTAGAACCTTTTCGCCTTGGGAGATCCAACTCATAGTTTCGGATAGAAGTACTCTTCGCTCAGGTAGTTTATTGAAGCTTAACCCATGTAGAACCTTTTCGCCGAGGGGGA
>AWOL01S0025443.1:0-30009 GCA_000715115.1 Nicotiana otophora
GTTCGTAGCTTAACCCACGTAGAACCTTTTCGCCTTGGGAGATCCAACTCATAGTTTCGGATAGAAGTACTCTTCGCCCAGGTTGTTTTTCGTAGATTAACCTAGGTAGAACCTTTTCGCCTAGGGGGTCCCAACTCATAGTATCTGGGTAGAAGTACTCTTCACTCAGGTTGTTTTTTGTAGCTTAACAAAGGTAGAACCTTTTCGCTTAGGGGGATGCAGCTTATATTTCTGAGTAGAAGTACTCTTCGCCCAGGTTTACTTTTCGTAGTTTATCCCAGGTAGAACCTTTTTGCCTAGGGGGATCCATCTCACAGTTCCGGGTAGAAGTACTCTTTGCCTTGGTTGTTTTTTTCGTAGCTTAACCCAGGTAGAACATTTGTGCTTCGGGGGATCCAGCTCATATTTACGGGTAGAAGTACTCTTCGTCCAGGCCATTCTTCGTAGCTCAACCCATGTAGAACCTATTCACCTTGGGAGATCCAGCTCACAGTTCCGGGTTGAAGTATTCTTTGACCATGCTGATGTTCGTAGCTTAACCTAGGTAGAACCTTTTTTCCCTAGGGGGATCCATCTCATAGTTTCTGGGTAGAAGTAGTCTTCGCTCATGTTGTTTATCATAGCTTAACCGCGGTATAACCTTTTCGCCTAGGGGGAATCAATTCATAGTTCCGGGTAGAAGTACCCTTCGTCCAGGCCGTTTTTCGTAGCTTAACCAAGGTAGAACCTTTTTGCCCTGGGTGATCCAGCTTATAGTTTCAGGAAGAAGTACTCTTCGCCCAGGTTTGCTTTTCGTAGTTTAACCCTGGTAGAACCTTTTCGTCTAAGGGGATTCAGCTCACAATTCTGGGTAGAAGTACTCTTTGCCTAGGTGTTTATTTATGTAGCTTAACCCAGGTAGAACCTTTTCTCCTAGGGGGATGCAACTCATATTTCCGGGTAGAAGTACTCTTCGCCTAGGTTAGTTTTACGTAGCTTATCCAAGGTAGAATATTTTCGCCTAGGGGGATCCAGCTCACAGTTCCAGGTAGAAGTACTCTTCGCCCATGCCATTTCTTGTAGCTTAACCAAGGTAGAACCTTTTCGCCTAGGGATTTCCCGCTCATATTTCCGAGTAGAAGTACTCTTCGCCTAGGTTTGCTTTTTGTAGTTTAACCCAGGTAGAATATTTTTGCCTATGGGGATCTAGCTCACAGTTCCGGGTAGAAGTACTCTTTGCCTAGGTTGTTTTCTTAGTAGATTAACCCATGTAGAACCTTTTTTCTTAGGGGTATCCGGCTCATATTTCCGGGTAGAAGTACTCTTCGCGTAGGTTGTTTTTACGTAGCTTACACCATGTAGAACCTTTTCGCCTTTGGAGATCCAGCTCACAGTTCCGGGTAGAATTACTCTTCGACCATGCTGTTTTTCGTAGCTTAACCGAGGTAGAACCTTTTTCTAGGGGGATCCAGCACATAGTTTCCGGGTAGAAGTACTCTTCGCTCATGTTGTTTTTCGTAGCTTAACCGAGGTAGAACCTTTTCACCAAGGGGGATTCAACTCATAGTTCTGGGTAGAAGCACTCTTCGCCCTGGCCGTTTTTTGTAGCTTAAACCAGGTAAAACCTTTTTGCTTAGGGGGATCCAGCTCATATTTCCGGGTAGAAGTACTCTTCGCCTAGGTTGTTTTTACGTAGCTTAACCCATGTAGAACCTTTTCGCCTTGGGAGATACAACTCACAGTTCCGGGTAGAAGTACTCTTCGACCATGCTGTTTTTCGTAGCTTAACCCAGGTAGAACCGTTTTGCCTAGGGGGATCCAACTCATAGTTTCCGGGTAGAAGTACTCTTCGCCTAGGTTGTTTTTACGTAGCTTAACCCATGTAGAACCTTTTCGCCTTGGGAGATACAACTCACAGTTCCGGGTAGAAGTACTCTTCGACCATGCTGTTTTTCGTAGCTTAACCCAGGTAGAACCGTTTTGCCTAGGGGGATCCAACTCATAGTTTCCGGGTAGAAGTACTCTTCGCTCATGTTGTGTTTCGTAGCTTAACCCCGGTAGAACCTTTTTGCCTAGGGGGATTCAACTCATAGTTCCGGGTAGAAGTACTTTTCGTCCAGGTCGTTTTTCGTAGCTTAACCCAGGTAGAACCTTTTCGCCTTAGGGGATCCAACTCATAGATCCGGGTAGAAGTACTCTTTTCAGGTCTTCTTTTCGTAGTTTAATCCATGTAGAACCTTTTCGCCGAGGGGGATTCAGCTCACAGTTCCAGGTAGAAGTACTCTTCGCCTAGGTGTTTATTTTCATTGCTTAACCCAGGTAGAACCTTTTCGCCTAGGGGGATGCAACTCATATTTCTGGGTAGAAGTACTCTTCGCCTAGGTTATTGTTACGTAGCTTATCCCAGTTAGAACCTTTCGCCTAGGGAAATCCAGCTCACATTTCCGAGTAGAAGTATGCTTCGCCAGGTTGTTGTTTGCACCTTAACCCAGGTAGAACCATTTTGCTTAGGGCGATCCAGCTCATATTTCCGAGTAGAAGTACTCTTCGCCCATGTTTGCTTTCCGTAGTGTAGCCTAGGTAGAACCTTTTCGTCTAGGGGCATCCAGCTCACATTTCTGGGTAGAAGTACTCTTCGCCTAGGTTGTGTTTACGTAGCTTAACCCATGTAGAACCTTTTCGCTTTGGGTGATCCAGCTCACAGTTCTGTCTAGAAGTACTCTTCGACATGCAGTGTTTCGTAGCTTAACCCAGGTAGAACCTTTTTGCCTAGGGGGATCCAGCTCATAGTTTTCGGGTAGAAGTACTCTTCGCTCATATTGCCTTTCGTAGCTTAACCCCGGTAGAACCTTTTTGCCTAGGGGGATCCAGCTCATAGTTTTCGGGTAGAAGTACTCTTCGCTCATATTGCCTTTCGTAGCTTAACCCCGGTAGAACCTTTTTGCCTAGGGGGATCCAGCTCATAGTTTTCGGGTAGAAGTACTCTTCGCTCATATTGCCTTTCGTAGCTTAACCCCGGTAGAACCTTTTTGCCTAGGGGGATTCAACTCATAGTTCCGGGTAGAAGTACTCTTCGTCCAAGCCATTTTTCGTTAATTAACCCAGGTAGAACCTTTTCGCCTTGGGGGATCCATCTCATTGTTACGGGTTAAGTGTTCTTCGCTCAGGTTGTTTTACGTAGCTTAACCCATGTAGAATTATTTCGCCTAGGGGGATCCAGCTCATATTTCTGAGCAGAAGTGCTGTTCACCCAGGTTTGCTTTTCGTAGTTTAACCCAGGTAGAACCTTCTCGCCAGGGGGATCCAACTCACAGTTTCAGGTAGAAGTGCTCTTCCCCTAGGTTGGATTTTTCGTAGCTTAACCCAGGTAGAACCGTTTCGCCTAGGCGGATCGAGCTCATATTTCCGGGTAGAAGTGCTCTAAGCCTAGGTTGTTTTTACATAGCTTATCCCAGGTAGAACTCTTTCGCCTAGAGGGATCCAGCTCACAGTTCCAGGTAGAAGTACTCTTTGCCCATACCGTTGTTTGTAGCCTAACCTAGGTAGAACCTTTTCGCCTAGGGGTATCCGGCTCATAGAAGTACTATCCGCCCAGGTTTTCTTTTCGTAGTTTAACCCAGGTAGAACTTTTTCGCCTAGGGGGATACAACTCACAGTTTCGGGTAGAAGTACTCCTCGAATAGGTTGTTATTTTCGTAGTTTACCCCAGGTAGAACCTTTTTTCTTAGGGGGATCCAGCTCATATTTCCGGGTAGAAGTACTCTTCGCCTAGGTTGTTTTTACGTAGCTTAACCCATGTAGAACCTATTCGCCTTGGGAGATCCAGCTCACAGTTCTGGCTAGAAGTACTCTTCGACCATGCTATTTTGCGAAGCTTAACCCAGGTAGAACCTTTTTGCCTAGGGGGATCCAGCTCATATTTCCGGGTAGAAGTACTCTTCGCCTAGGTTGTTTTTACGTAGCTTAACCCATGTAGAACCTATTCGCCTTGGGAGATCCAGCTCACAGTTCTGGCTAGAAGTACTCTTCGACCATGCTATTTTGCGAAGCTTAACCCAGGTAGAACCTTTTTGCCTAGGGGGATCCAGCTCATATTTCCGGGTAGAAGTACTCTTCGCCTAGGTTGTTTTTACGTAGCTTAACCCATGTAGAACCTATTCGCCTTGGGAGATCCAGCTCACAGTTCTGGCTAGAAGTACTCTTCGACCATGCTATTTTGCGAAGCTTAACCCAGGTAGAACCTTTTTGCCTAGGGGGATCCAGCTCATAGTTTCCAGGTAGAAGTACTCTTCGCTCATGCTGTTTTACGTAGCTTAACCCAGGTAGAAACTTTTCGCCTTGGGGGATCCATCTCATAGTTCCGTATAGAAGTACTCTTCGCGCAGGTTGTTTTACGTAGCTTAACCCAGGTAGAACCTTTTCGCCTAGGAGGATCCAGCTCATAGTTCCGGGTAGAAGTACTCTTCGCGCAGGTTGTTTTACGTAGCTTAACCCAGGTAGAACCTTTTCGCCTAGGAGGATCCAGCTCATAGTTCCGGGTAGAAGTACTCTTCGCCCAGGTTATTTTTCGTAGCTTAAACCAAGTAGAACCTTTTTTCCTAGGGGGACCCAGCTTATAGTTTCTGGGTAGAAGTACTCTTCACTCAGGTTATTTTATGTAGCTTAACCCAGGTTGAACATTTTCGCCTAAGGGGATCCAGCTCATATTTCCGAGTAGAAGTGCTCTTCGCCCAGGTTTGCTTTTCGTAGTTTAACCAGGTAGAATCTCCTCACCTAGGGGGATCCAGCTCACAGTTCCTGGTAGAAGTACTCTTCGACCAGGCTGGTTTACGTAGCTTAACCAGGTAGAACCTTTTTGCCTAGGGGGATCTAGGTCATAGTTTCCGGGTTGAAGTACTCTTCGCTCATGTTGTTTTTCGTAGCTTATCCTAGGTAGAGCCTTTTCGCCCAGGAGGATTCAGCTCACAGTTTCGGGTAGAAGTACTCTTTGCTCCGGTTATTTTACGTAGCTTAACCCAGGTAGAACATTTTCGCTTAGGGGGATCCAGCTCATAGTTGCGGGTAGAAGTACTCTTCGCCTAGGTTGTTTTTTTCGTAGCTTAAGCCAGGTAGAACCTTATCGCCTAGGGGAATCCGGCTCATATTTCCTGGTAGAAGTACTCTAAGCCTAGGTTGTTTTAATGTAGCTTATCCCAGGTAGAACCTTTTTGCCAAGGGGGATCCAGCTCATAGTTTCCGGGTAGAAGTACTATTCGCTCATATTTCCGAGTAGAAGTACTGTTCGCCATGGTTTGCCTTCTGTAGTTTAACCCAGGTAGAACCTTTTCGCCTAGGGGGATTCAGCCTACAGTTCTGGGTAGAAGTACTCTTCACCTAGGTTATTGTTTTCGTAGCTTAACCCAGGTAGCACCTTTTTGCCTAGGGGGATCCAGCTCAGTTTTCCGAGTAGAAGTACTCTTCGCCCAGGTTTGCTTTTCGTAGTTTAACCCAGGTAGAACCTTTTCGCCGAGGGGGATCCAGCTCATATTTTCGGGTAGAAGTGTTCTAAGCCTAGGTTGTTTTTACTTAACTTATCCCAGGTAGAACCTCTTCGCCTAGGGAGATCCAGCTCACAGTTCCAGGTAGCAGTACTCTTTGCCCAGGTCATTTTTTATAGCTTAACCCAGGTAGAACCTTTTCGCCTAGGGGTATCCGGCTCATATTTCCTAATAGAAGTACTCTTCGCCCAGGTTTGCTTTTCGTAGTTTAACCCAGGTAGAACTGTTTCTCCTAGGGGGATACAGCACACAGTTCCGGGTAGAAGTACTTCTTGCCTAGGTTGTTGTTTTCGTAGCTTAACCCAGGTAGAACCATTTCGCCTAGGGGGTCCAGCTCACAGTTCCGGGTAGAAGTACTCTTCGCCTACATTGTTCTTTCCGTAGCTTAACCCATGTAGAACCTTTTCGCCTAGGGGGAGCCAACTCATATTTTCGGGTAGAAGTATTCTTCGCCTAGGTTAGTTTTACATAGCTTAACCCAGGTAGAATCCTTTCGCCTATGGGGATCCTGCTCATAGTTCCGGGTAGAAGTACTCTTCGCCAGGTTATTTTTTGTAGCTTAACCCAGGTAGAACCTTTTCGCCTAGGGGGATCCAGCTCACAGTTCCGGGTAGAAGTACTCTTCGCCTAGGTTGTTTTTTCCGTAGCTTAACCCAGGTAGAAACGTTTTGCTTAGGGGGATCCATCTCATATTTCTGGGTAGAAGTACTCTTCGCCTAAGTTGTTTTATTAGTAATTTAACTCAGGTAGTACCTTTTCGCCTAGGGGAGCCAGCTCATATTTCTGGGTAGAAGTACTCTTTGCCTAGGTTGTTTTTGTGTAGCTTATCTCAGGTAGAACCTTTTTCGCCTAGGTGGATCCAGCTCATAGTTTCGGGTAGAAGTACTCTTCGCTCAAGTTGTGTTTTGTAGCTTAACCCAGGTAGAACCTTTTCGCCTAGGGGGATCCAGCTCATATTTTCGGGTAGAAGTGCTCTAAGCCTAGGTTGTTTTTATGTAGCTTATCCCAGGTAGAACCTTTTCGCCTAGGGGGATCCAGCTCATATTTTCGGGTAGAAGTGCTCTAAGCCTAGGTTGTTTTTATGTAGCTTATCCCAGGTAGAACCTTTTCGCCTAGGGGGATCCAGCTCATATTTTCGGGTAGAAGTGCTCTAAGCCTAGGTTGTTTTTATGTAGCTTATCCCAGGTAGAACCTTTTCGCCTAGGGGGATCCAGCTCATATTTTCGGGTAGAAGTGCTCTAAGCCTAGGTTGTTTTTATGTAGCTTATCCCAGGTAGAACCTTTTCGCCTAGGGGGATCCAGCTCATATTTTCGGGTAGAAGTGCTCTAAGCCTAGGTTGTTTTTATGTAGCTTATCCCAGGTAGAACCTTTTCGCCTAGGGGGATCCAGCTCATATTTTCGGGTAGAAGTGCTCTAAGCCTAGGTTGTTTTTATGTAGCTTATCCCAGGTAGAACCTTTTCGCCTAGGGGGATCCAGCTCATATTTTCGGGTAGAAGTGCTCTAAGCCTAGGTTGTTTTTATGTAGCTTATCCCAGGTAGAACCTTTTCGCCTAAGGGGATCCAGTTCACAATTCCGGGTAGAAGTACTGTTCGCTCAAGTTGTGTTTTATAGCTTAACCCAGGTAGAACCTTTTCGCCTAGGGGTATCAAGCTCACAATTCCGGGTAGAATTACTCTTCGCCTAGGTTATTATTACGTAACTAAACCCAGATAGAACCTTTTCGCCAAGGGGGATCGAGCTCACAGTTCGGGGAAGAAGTACTCTTCCCCTAGGTTATTGTTTTCGTAGCTTAACCCAGGTAGAACCCTTTTGCTTAGGGGGATCTAGCTCATATTTCCATGTAGAAGTACTTTTCGCCTATGTTGTTTTTACGTAGCTTAACCCATGTAGAACCTTTTCTCCTTAGGAGATCCAGCTCACAGTTCCGGGTAGAAGTACTCTTCGACCATGCTATGTTTTTGTAGCTTAACCCAGGTAGAACCTTTTTGCCTAGGGGGATCCAGCTCATAGTTTTCGGGTAGAAGTACTCTTCACCTAGGTTGTTTTTACGTAACTAAACCCAGGTAGAACCATTTTGCCTAGGGGGATCCAGCTCATAGTTTCCGGGTAGAAGTACACTTCGCTCATGTTGTTTTTTGTAGCTTAACCCAGGTAGAACAGTTTCGCCTCTAGCTCATATTACCGAGTAGAAGTACTGTTCACCCAGGTTTGCTTTTCGTAGTTTAACCCAGGTAGAACCTTTTCACCTAGTGGGATCCAGCTCATAGTTTCGGGTAGAAGTACTCTTCTCCTAGGTTGTAGTTTTCGTAGTTTATACCAGGTAGAGCTCTTTCGCCTAGTGGGATGCAGCTTATATTTTGGGGTAGCAGTTCTCTTCGCCTAGGTTTACTTTTCGTAGTTTAACCCAAGTAGAACCTTTTTGCTTAGGGGGATCCAACTCACAATTCCGGGTAGAAGTACTCTTCGCCTAATGTGTTGTTTTCGTAGCTTAACCCAGGTAGAACCTTTTCGCCTAGGGGGATCTAGCTCACAGTTCCAGGTAAAAGTACTCTTCGCCTAGGTTACTGATTTTGTAGCTTAACCGAGGTAGCACCGTTTTGCCTAGGGGGATCCAGTTCACAGTTTCGGGTAGAAATAATCTTCTCCTACGTTATTGATTTTGTAGCTTAACCCAGGTAGAACCTTTTCGCTTAGGGGTATACAGCTCATATTTTCGGGTAGAAGTATTCTTTGCCTAGGTTATTAGTACGTACCTTATCCCAGGTAGAACCTTTTCGCTTAGGGGTATACAGCTCATATTTTCGGGTAGAAGTATTCTTTGCCTAGGTTATTAGTACGTACCTTATCCCAGGTAGAACCTTTTCGCCTAGAGGGATCCTGCTCACAGTTCCGGGTAGAAGTACTCTTTGCCACGTTGCTTTTTGTAGCTTAACAGAGGTAGAACCTTTTCGCCTGGGGATCCAACTCACAGTTCTGGGTAGAAGTACTCTTCGCCTAGGTTGTTGTTTCTGTAGCTTAACCCATGTAGAACCTTTTCGCCAAGGGGAGCCGACTCATATTTTTGGGTAGAAGTACTCTTCGCCTAGGTTAGTTTTACGTAGCTTAACCCAGGTAGAACCCTTTTGCCTAGGGGGATCCTGCTTACAGTTCCGGGTAGAAGTACTCTTCGCCAGGTTGTCTTTTGTAGATTAACCCAGGTAGATCCTTTTAACCTAGGGGGATCCAGCTCACAATTCCGAGTAGAAGTACTTTTCGCCTAGGTTATTTTTTTCGTAGCTTAACCCAGGTAGAAACTTTTTGCTTAGGGTGATCCATCACATATTTCTAGGTAGAAGTACTCTTTGCCTAGGTTGGTTTTATGTTGCTTAACCCATGTAGAACCATTTCGCCTTGGGAGATCCTGCTCACAGTTCCGGGAGAAGTACTCTTAGACCATGCTGTTTTTCGTAGCTTAACCCAGGTAGAACCTTTTTGCCTAGGGGGATCCATCTCATAAATTTCGGGTAGAAGTACTCTTCGCTCATGTTATTTTTCGTAGCTTAACCAAGGTAGAACCTTTTCGCCTAGGGGGATTCAACATATAGTTCCGGGTAGAAGTACTCTTCGCCCTTGCCGTTCTTTGTAGCTTAACGCAGATAGAACCTTTTCGCCTAGGGGGATCCAGCTCATAGTTCCGGGTAGAAGTTCTCTTCGCGCAGGTTGTTTTACGTAGCTTAACCCAGGTAGAACCATTTCGCCTAGGGGGATTCTACTCATATTGCCGGGTAGAAGTACTCTTCGCCTAGGTTGTTTTTACATAGCTTAACCCATGTAGAACCTTTTCGCCTTGGGAGATCCAGCTCATAGTTCCGGATAGAAGTACTCTTCACCTAGGTTATTTTTCATAGCTTAACCCAGGTATAACCTTTTTGCCTAGTGGGATACACCTCATAGTTTCCGGGTAGAAGTACTCTTCGCTCAGGTTGTTTTATGTAGCTTAAACCAGGTTGAACATTTTTGCCTAGGGGGATCCAGCTCATATTTTCGAGTAGAAGTACTCTTCGCCTAGGTTTGCTTTTCGTAGTTTAACCCAGGTAGAACTTTTTCGTCTTGGGGTATCCAGCTCACAGTTCATGGTAGTAGTACTCTTCGACCACGCTATTTTTCGTAGCTTAACCCAGGTAGAACCTTTCTTCCTAGGGGAATGTAGCTCATAGTTTCCGAGTAGAAGTACTCTTTGCTCATGTTGTTTTTCGTAGATTAACCCAGGTAGAAACTTTTCGCATAGGAAGATTCAGCTCATAGTTGCGGGTAGAAGTACTCTTCGCTTAGGTTGTTTTATGTAGCTTAACCCAGGTAGAACCTTTTCGATTAAGGGGATCCATCTCATAGTTCCGGGTAGAAGTACTCTTCACTTAGGTTATTTTACATAGCTTAACCTAGGTAGAGTAGTTTTGCCCAGGGGGATCCAGCTCATAGTTCCGGGTAGAAGTACTCTTCGCTTAGGTTGTTTTACGTAGCTTAACCCATATAGAACCATTTCGCCTTGGGATTTCCAACTCATAGTTCCGAATAGAAGTACTCTTTACCCAGGTTGGTTTTAATTGCTTAACCCAGGTAGAACCCTTTTGCCTAGGGGGATCCAGCTCATAGTTCCGGGTAGAAGTACTCTTCGCTTAGGTTGTTTTACGTAGCTTAACCCATATAGAACCATTTCGCCTTGGGATTTCCAACTCATAGTTCCGAATAGAAGTACTCTTTACCCAGGTTGGTTTTAATTGCTTAACCCAGGTAGAACCCTTTTGCCTAGGGGGATCCAGCTCATAGTTTCCGGGTAGAAGTACTCTTCGCTAAGGTTGTTTTATGTAGCGTTACCTAGGTAGAACCTTTTCACTTAGGGGGATCCAGCTCATATTTTCGAGTAGAAGTACTGTTCGCCCAGGTTTGCTTTACGTAGTTTAACCCAGGTAGTACCTTTTCGCCTACGGGGATCCAACTCACAGTTCCGGGTAGAAGTACTCTTCACCTAGGTTTTTGATTTTGAAGCTTAACCCAGGTAGAACCTTTTTGCTTAAGGGTATCCAGCTCATAGTTCCGGGTAAAAGTACTCTTCGCCTATGTTATTGTTACGTAGCTTATCCCAGGTAGAACCTTTTTGCCTAGTGGGATCCTCCTCATAGTTCCGAGTAAAAGTACTCTTCGCCAAGTTGTTTTTTGTAGCTTAACCTAGGTAGAAACTCTTCGCCCAGGGGGATCCAACTCAGAGTTCTAGGTAGAAGTATTCTTCGCTCAGGTTGTTTTACGTAGCTTAACCCATGTAGAACTATTTCGCCTTGGGAGATCCAACTCATAGTTCTGGATAGAAGTACTCTTCACCCAGGTTGTTTTTCATAGCTTAACCCAGGTTGAACCTTTTTGCCTAGGGGGATCCAGCTCATAGTTTCCGGGTAGAAGTACTCTTCGCTAAGGTTGTTTTATGTAGATTACCCTAGGTAGATCCTTTTCACTTAGGGGGATCCAACTCATATTTCCGAGTAGGAGTACTGTTCGCCCAGGTTTGCTTTGCGTTGTTTAACCCAGGTAGAACCTTTTCGCCTAAGGGGATCCAGCTCACAGTTCCGGGTAGAAGTAGTCTTCGCCTAGGTTATTGATTTCGTAGCTTAACCCAGGTAGAACCTTTTCGATTAGGGGTATCCAGCTCATATTTCCGGGTTGACGTACTCTTCGCTTAGGTTATGTTTTCGTAGCTTATCCCTGGTAGAACCGTTTTGCCTAGGGGGATCCTGCTTACAGTTCCGGGTAGAAGTACTCTTCGCCAGGTTGTTTTTTGTAGCTTAACCTAGGTAAAACCTTTTTGCCTAGGGGGATCCAACTCACAGTTCTGGGTAGAAGTACTCTTCGCGTAGGTTGTTGTTTTCGCAGCTTAACCCAGGTAGAAACGTTTTGCTTAGGGGGTTTCAGCTCATATTTTCGGGTAGAGGTACTCTTCGCCTAGGTTGGTTTTACATTGCTTAACCCATGTAAAACCGTTTCTCCTTAGGAGATCCAACTCATAATTCCCAGTAGAAGTACTCTTCGACCAGACTGTTTTTCGTAGCTTAACTCAGGTAGAACCTTTTTGCCTAGGGGGATCCAGCTCATAGTTTTCGAGTAGAAGTACTCTTCGACCAGACTGTTTTTCGTAGCTTAACTCAGGTAGAACCTTTTTGCCTAGGGGGATCCAGCTCATAGTTTTCGAGTAGAAGTACTCTTCGCTCATGTTGTTTTTTGTAGATTAACTCAGGTAGAAACTTTTCAGCTAGGGGATTCAACTCATAGTTCCGGGTAGAAGTACTCTTCTCCCAGGCCGTTTTTCGTAGCTTAACCCAGGTAGAACCTTTTCGCCTAGGGGGATCCATCTCATAATTCCGGGGAGAAGTACTCTTTGCTCAGGTTGTTTTACATAGCTTAACCTTGGTAGAACCTTTTCGCCTAGGGGTATCCAGCTCATAGTTCCAGGTAGAAGTACTCTTCGCTCAAGTTGTTCTGCGTAGCTTAACCAATGTAGAACCTTTTCGCCTTGGGAGATCCAACTCATAGTTCTGGATAGAAGGACTTTTTGCCCAAGTTGTTTTCTGTGGCTTAACCCAGGTATAACCTTTTTGCTTAGGGGGATCCAGCTCACAATTCCGGGTAGAAGTACTCTTCGCCAGGTTGTTTTTTGTAGCTTAACCTAGGTAAAACCTTTTTGCCTAGGGGGATCCAGATCATATTTCCGAGTAGAAGTACTCTTCGCCTAGGTTTACTTTTCGTAGTTTAACCCAAGTAGAACCTTTTTGCTTAGGGGGATCCAGCTCACAATTCCGGGTAGAAGTACTCTTCGCCAGGTTGTTTTTTGTAGCTTAACCTAGGTAAAACCTTTTTGCCTAGGGGGATCCAGATCATATTTCCGAGTAGAAGTACTCTTCGCCTAGGTTTACTTTTCGTAGTTTAACCCAAGTAGAACCTTTTTGCTTAGGGGGATCCAGCTCACAATTCCGGGTAGAAGTACTCTTCGCCAGGTTGTTTTTTGTAGCTTAACCTAGGTAAAACCTTTTTGCCTAGGGGGATCCAGATCATATTTCCGAGTAGAAGTACTCTTCGCCTAGGTTTACTTTTCGTAGTTTAACCCAAGTAGAACCTTTTTGCTTAGGGGGATCCAGCTCACAATTCCGGGTAGAAGTACTCTTCGCCAGGTTGTTTTTTGTAGCTTAACCTAGGTAAAACCTTTTTGCCTAGGGGGATCCAGATCATATTTCCGAGTAGAAGTACTCTTCGCCTAGGTTTACTTTTCGTAGTTTAACCCAAGTAGAACCTTTTTGCTTAGGGGGATCCAGCTCACAATTCCGGGTAGAAGTACTCTTCGCCAGGTTGTTTTTTGTAGCTTAACCTAGGTAAAACCTTTTTGCCTAGGGGGATCCAGATCATATTTCCGAGTAGAAGTACTCTTCGCCTAGGTTTACTTTTCGTAGTTTAACCCAAGTAGAACCTTTTTGCTTAGGGGGATCCAGCTCACAATTCCGGGTAGAAGTACTCTTCGCCTAATTTGTTGTTTTCGTAGCTTAACCCAGGAAGAACCGTTTCGCCTAGGGGGATCTAGCTCACAGTTCCGGGTAAAAGTAATCTTCGCCTAGGTTACTGATTTTGTAGCTTAACCGAGGTAGAACCGTTTTGCCTAGGGGGATCCAGTTCACAGTTCCGGGTAGAAATACGCTTCTCCTACGTTATTGATTTTGTAGCTTAACCCACGTAGAACCTTTTCGCTTAGGGGTATACAACTCATATTTTCGGGTAGAAGTATTCTTTGCCTAGGTTATTAGTACGTACCTTATCCCAGGTAGAACCTTTTCGCCTAGAGGGATCCTGCTTACAGTTCCGTGTAGAAGTACTCTTCGCCAGGTTATTTTTTATAGCTTAACCGAGGTAGAACCTTTTCGCCTGGGGATCCAACTCACAGTTCTGGGTAGAAGTACTCTTCGCCTAGGTTGTTGTTTCTGTAGCTTAACCCATGTAGAACCTTTTCGCCTAGGGGGAGCCGGCTCATATTTTCAGGTAGAAGTACTCTTCGCCTAGGTTAGTTTTACGTAGCTTAACCCAGGTAGAACCCTTTTGCCTAGGGGGATCCTGCTTACAGTTCCGGGTAGAAGTACTCTTCGCCAGGTTGTCTTTTGTAGCTTAACCCAGGTAGATCCTTTTAACCTAGGGGGATCCAGCTCACAATTCCGAGTAGAAGTACTTTTCGCCAAGGTTATATTTTTCGTAGCTTAACCCAGGTAGAAACTTTTTGCTTAGGGTGATCCATCACATATTTCTAGGTAGAAGTACTCTTTGCCTAGGTTGGTTTTATGTTGCTTAACCCATGTAGAACCATTTCGCCTTGGGAGATCCTGCTCACAGTTCCGGGAGAAGTACTCTTAGACCATGCTGTTTTTCGTAGCTTAACCCAGGTAGAACCTTTTTGCCTAGGGGGATCCATCTCATAACTTTCGGGTAGAAGTACTCTTCGCTCATGTTATTTTTCGTAGCTTAACCAAGGTAGAACCTTTTCGCCTAGGGGGATTCAACATATAGTTCCGGGTAGAAGTACTCTTCGCCCTTGCCGTTCTTTGTAGCTTAACGCAGATAGAACCTTTTCGCCTAGGGGGATCCAGCTCATAGTTCTGGGTAGAAGTTCTCTTCGCGCAGGTTGTTTTACGTAGCTTAACCCAGGTAGAACCATTTCGCCTAGGGGGATTCTACTCATATTGCCGGGTAGAAGTACTCTTCGCCTAGGCTGTTTTTACATAGCTTTACCCATGTAGAACCTTTTCGCCTTGGGAGATCCAACTCATAGTTCCGGATAGAAGTACTCTTCACCTAGGTTATTTTTCATAGCTTAACCCAGGTATAACCTTTTTGCCTAGTGGGATACACCTCATAGTTTCCGGGTAGAAGTACTCTTCGCTCAGGTTGTTTTATGTAGCTTAAACCAGGTTGAACATTTTTGCCTAGGGGGATCCAGCTCATATTTCCGAGTAGAAGTACTCTTCGCCTAGGTTTGCTTTTCGTAGTTTAACCCAGGTAGAACCTTTTCGTCTAGGGGGATCCAGCTCACAGTTCATGGTAGTAGTACTCTTCGACCACGCTATTTTTCGTAGCTTAACCCAGGTAGAACCTTTCTTCCTAGGGGAATGTAGCTCATAGTTTCCGAGTAGAAGTACTCTTTGCTCATGTCGTTTTTCGTAGATTAACCCAGGTAGAACCTTTTCGCATAGGAAGATTCAGCTCATAGTTCCGGGTAGAAGTACTCTTCGCTTAGGTTGTTTTATGTAGCTTAACCCAGGTAGAACCTTTTCGATTAGGGGGATCCATCTCATAGTTCCGGGTAGAAGTACTCTTCACTTAGGTTATTTTACATAGCTTAACCTAGGTAGAATAGTTTTTCCCAGGGGGATCCAGCTCATAGTTCCGGGTAGAAGTACTCTTCGCTTAGGTTGTTTTACGTAGCTTAACCCATGTAGAACCATTTCTCCTTGGGATTTCCAACTCATAGTTCCGAATAGAAGTACTCTTCACCCAGGTCGGTTTTAATTGCTTAACCCAGGTAGAACCCATTTGCCTAGGGGGATCCAGCTCATAGTTCCGGGTAGAAGTACTCTTCACTTAGGTTATTTTACATAGCTTAACCTAGGTAGAATAGTTTTTCCCAGGGGGATCCAGCTCATAGTTCCGGGTAGAAGTACTCTTCGCTTAGGTTGTTTTACGTAGCTTAACCCATGTAGAACCATTTCTCCTTGGGATTTCCAACTCATAGTTCCGAATAGAAGTACTCTTCACCCAGGTTGGTTTTAATTGCTTAACCCAGGTAGAACCCATTTGCCTAGGGGGATCCAGCTCATAGTTTCCGGATAGAAGTACTTTTCGCTAAGGTTGTTTTATGTAGCGTTACCTCGGTAGAACCTTTTCAATTAGGGGGATCCAGCTCATATTTTCGAGTAGAAGTACTGTTCGCCCAGGTTTGCTTTACATAGTTTAACCCAGGTAGTACCTTTTCGCCTACGGGGATCCAACTCACAGTTCCGGGTAGAAGTACTCTTCACCTAGGTTTTTGATTTTGAAGCTTAACCCAGGTAGAACCTTTTTGCTTAAGGGTATACAGCTCATAGTTCCGGGTAGAAGTACTCTTCGCCTAGGTTATTGTTACGTAGCTTATCCTAGGTAGAACCTTTTTGCCTAGTGGGATCCTCCTCATAGCTCCGGGTAGAAGTACTCTTCGCCAAGTTGTTTTTTGTAGCTTAACCTAGGTAGAAACTCTTCGCCCAGGGGGATCCAGCTCACAGTTCTAGGTAGAAGTATTCTTCGCTCAGGTTGTTTTACGTAGCTTAACCCATGTAGAACTATTTCGCCTTGGGAGATCCAACTCATAGTTTTGGATAGAAGTACTCTTCACCCAGGTTGTTTTTCATAGCTTAACCCAGGTAGAACCTTTTTGCCTAGGGGAATCCAGCTCATAGTTTCCGGGTAGAAGTACTCTTCGCTAAGGTTGTTTTATGTAGATTACCCTAGGTAGATCCTTTTCACTTAGGGGGATCCAACTCATATTTCCGAGTAGGAGTACTGTTCGCCCAGGTTTGCTTTGCGTTGTTTAACCCAGGTAGAACCTTTTCGCCTAAGGGGATCCAGCTCACAGTTCCGGGTAGAAGTAGTCTTCGCCTAGGTTATTGATTTCGTAGCTTAACCCAGGTAGAACCTTTTCGATTAGGGGTATCCAGCTCATATTTCTGGGTTGACGTACTCTTCGCTTAGGTTATGTTTTCGTAGCTTATCCCTGGTAGAATCGTTTTGCCTAGGGGGCTCCTGCTTACAGTTCCGGGTAGAAGTACTCTTCGCCAGGTTGTTTTTTGTAGCTTAACCTAGGTAAAACCTTTTTGCCTAGGGGGATCCAACTCACAGTTCTGGGTAGAAGTACTCTTCGCGTAGGTTTTTATTTTCGCAACTTAACCCAGGTAGAAACGTTTTGCTTAGGGGGTTTCAGCTCATATTTTCGGGTAGAGGTACTCTTCGCCTAGGTTGTTTTTACATTGCTTAACCCATGTAGAACCGTTTCTCCTTAGGAGATCCAGTTCATAATTTCCGGTAGAAGTACTCTTCGACCAGACTGTTTTTCGTAGCTTAACTCAGGTAGAACCTTTTTGCCTAGGGGGATCCAGCTCATAGTTTTCGAGTAGAAGTACTCTTCGCTCATGTTGTTTTTTGTAGATTAACTCAGGTAGAAACTTTTCAGCTAGGGGATTCAACTCATAGTTCCATGTAGAAGTACTCTTCTCCCAGGCTGTTTTTCGTAGCTTAACCGAGGTATAACCTTTTCGCCTAGGGGGATCCATCTCCTAATTCCGGGGAGAAGTACTCTTTGCTCAGGTTGTTTTACATAGCTTAACCTTGGTAGAACCTCTTCGCCTAGGGGTATCCAGCTCATAGTTCCGGGTAGAAGTACTCTTCGCTCAAGTTGTTCTGTGTAGCTTAACCAATGTAGAACCTTTTCGCCTTGGGAGATCCAACTCATAGTTCTGGATAGAAGGACTTTTCGCCCAAGTTGTTTTCTGTGGCTTAACCCAGGTATAACCTTTTTGCTTAGGGGGATCCAGCTCATAGTTTCCGGGTATAAGTACCCTTCGCTCAGGTTGTTTTATGTAGCTTAACCCAGGTAAAACCTTTTTGCCTAGGGGGATCCAGATCATATTTCCGAGTAGAAGTACTCTTCGCCTAGGTTTACTTTTCGTAGTTTAACCCAAGTAGAACCTTTTTGCTTAGGGGGATCCAGCTCACAATTCCGGGTAGAAGTACTCTTCTCCTAATGTGTTGTTTTCGTAGCTTAACCCAGGTAGAACTTTTTCGCCTAGGGGGATCCAGCTCACAGTTCCGGGTAAAAGTACTCTTCGCCTAGGTTGTTGTTACGTAGCTTAAGCTAGGTAGAACCCTTTCTAGGGGAATCCAACTCACAGTTCCGAGTAGAAGTACTCTTCGCCCAGGTTATTTGTCATAGCTTAACCCAGGTTGAACCTTTTCGCCTAGAGGGATCCCGCTCACAATTTTCGGGTAGAAGTACTTTTCGCTCAAGTTATTTTACATTAGTTTAACCCAAGTAGAAATTGTTCGCCTAGGGGGATCCAATCATATTTCCGGGTAGAAGTACTCTCGCCTAGGTTGTTTTTACGTAGCTAAACCCAGGTAGAACCGTTTTGCCTAGGGGGATCCAGCTTATAGTTTCCGGGTAGAAGTACTCTTCACTCTTGTTGTTATTCATAGCTTAACCCAGGTAGAACCTTTTCGCCTAGGGGATCCAGCTTATAGTTTTGAGTAGAAGTACTGTTCGCCCAGGTTTGCTTTTCGTAGTTTAACCCAGGTAGAACCTTTTCACCTAGGGGATCCAGTTCACAGTTTCGGGTAGAAGTACTCTTCGCCTAGGTTGTTATTTTCGTAGCTTAACCCAGGTAGAACCTTTTCGCCTAGTGGGATCCAACTCATATTTCTGGGTAGAAGTACTCTTCGCCTATATTGTTTTAATATAGCTTATCCCAGGTAGAACCTTTTTTCCTAGGTGGATCTAGCTCACAGTTCTGGGTAGAAGTACTCTTCGCTCTAGTTGTGTTTTGTAGCTTAACCCAGGTAGAACCTTTTCGTCTTGGGGGATCCAACTCATATTTCAGAGAAGAATTACTCTTTGCCCAGGTTTGTTTTTCATAGTTTAACCCAGGTAGAACCTTTTCTCCTAGGGGGATCTAGTTCACAGTTCTAGTTAGAAGTACTTTTCGCCTAGGTTAGTTTTTTCGTAGCTTAACCTAGGTAGAACCTTTTCGCCTAGGGGATCCAGCTCATATTTCTGGGTAGAAGTACTCTTCGCCTAGGTTGTTTTTACGTAACTTAACCCATGTAGAACCTTTTCGCCTTGGGAGATCCAGCTCACAGTTCCGGCTAGAAGTACTCTTCGACCATGCTGTTTTTCGTAGCTTAACCTAGGTAGAACCTTTTTTCCTAGGGGGATCCAGCTCATAGTTTCTGGATAAAAGTACTCTTCGCTCATGTTGTTTTTCGTAGCTTAACCCAGGTAGAACCTTTTCACCTAGGGGATTCAACTCATAGTTCCGGGTAGAAGTACTCTTCGCTTAGGTTGTTTTACATAGCTTAACCCAGGTAAATCCTTTTCGCCCAGGAGGATCCAGCTCATAGTTCCAGGTAGAAGTACTCTTCGCTCATGTTGTTTTATGTAGCTTAACCCATGTAGAACCATTTCGCCTTGGGAGATCCAACTCATAGTTCCGGATAGAAGTACTCTTCACCCAGGTTGTATTTCATAGCTTAACCCAGGTAGAACCATTTTTCCTAGGGGGATGCAACTCATAGTTTCCGGGTAGAAGTACTCTTTGACTAGGCTGTTTTTCATAGTTTAACCCAAGTAGAACCGTTTTTCCTAGATGGATGTAGCTCAAAGTTTCCGGGTAAAAGTTCTCTTCACTCATGTTGTTTTTTGTAGCTTAACCCTGGTAGAACCTTTTCGCCTTGGAGGATGCAGCTCATAGGTCCGGGTAGAAGTACTTTTCACTCAGGTTGTTTTACGTAGAGTAACCCAGGTAGAACCTTTTTGCCTAGGGGGATCCAGCTCATAGTTCCGGGTAGAAGTACTCTTCGCTTAGGTTGTTTTATGTTGCTTAACCCAGGTAGAACCTTTTCGCCCTGGGGGATCCAACTCATAGTTCCGGGTAGAAAGAAGTACTTTTCGTGCAGGTTGTTTTACGTAGCTTAACCCATAGAACTATTTCGCCTTTGGATATCCAACTCATAGTTCCGGATAGAAGTACTCTTCGCTAAGGTTGTTTTATATAGCTTAACCCAGGGAGAACCTTTTCACTTAGGGGGATCCAGCTCATATTTCCAAGTAAAAGTACTGTTCGCCCATGTTTGCTTTTCGTAGTTTAACCCAGGTAAAACCTTTTCGCCTACGGGGATCCAGATCACAGTTCCGGGTAGAAGTACTCTTCAATTAAGTTATTGATTTTGTAGTTTAACCCAGGTAGAACCTTTTCGCTTAGGGGGTATCCAACCCATATTTCCGGGTAGAAGTACTCTTCGCCTATGTTATGTTTACGTAGCTTATCCGAGGTAGAACCTTGTTTCCTAGTGGGATCCTGCTCACAGTTCTGGGTAGAAGTACTCTTCGCTAAGTTGATTTTTGTAGCTTAACCCAGGTAGAACCTTTTCTCCCAGGGGGATCCAGCTCACTGTTCCGGGTAGAATTACTCTTTACCTAGGTTGTTGTGTTTGTAGCTTAATCCAGGTAGAAACATTTTGCTTAGGGGGATCCAGCTCATATTTTCGAGTAGAAGTACTCTTTGACTATGCTGTTTTTCGTAGCTTAACCCAGGTAGAACCTTTTTGCCTAGGGGGATCCAGCTCACAATTTCCGGGTATAAGTACTCTTTGCTCATGTTGTTTTTATAGCTTAACCCAGGTAGAACCTTTTCGCCTAGGGGTATTCAAGTCATAGTTCCGGGTAGAAGTACTCTTCGCCCAGGCCATTTTTCGTAGCTTAGCCATGGTAGAACCTTTTCGCCTAGGGGGATCCAGCTCATAGTTCCGGGTAGAAGTTCTCTTCGCGCAGGTTGTTTTACGTAGCTTAAGCCAGGTAGAATCGTTTCCCCTAGTGGGATCCAGCTCATAGTTTTGGGTAGAAGTACTCTTCGCCGAGGTTTTGTTTTCGTAGTTTAACCCCAGGTAGAACCTTTTCGCCTAGGGGGATCCAGCTCATAGTTCCGGGTAGAAGTTCTCTTCGCGCAGGTTGTTTTACGTAGCTTAAGCCAGGTAGAATCGTTTCCCCTAGTGGGATCCAGCTCATAGTTTTGGGTAGAAGTACTCTTCGCTCAGGTTGATTTTCGAAGCTTAATCCATGTTGAACCTTTTCGCCTCAGGAGATCCAACTCATAGTTCTGGATAGAAGTACTCTTTGCCCAGGTTGTATTTTGTAGCTTAACCTAGGTAGAACCTTTTCGCCTAGGGAGACCCAACTCATAGTTTCTGGGTAGAAGTACTCTATACTCAGGTTGTTTAATGTAGCTTAACCTATGTTGAACATTTTTTCCTAGGGGATCCAACTCATATTTCCGAGTAGAAGTACTCTTCGCCGAGGTTTTCTTTTCGTAGTTTAACCCCAGGTAGAACCTTTTCGCCTAGGGGGATCCAACTCACAATTTCGGGTAGAAGTACTCTTCGACCAGGCTGCTTTTCGTAGCTTAACCTAGGTAGAACCTTTTTTCCTAGGGGGATGTAGCTCATAGTTTCCGGGTAGAAGTACTCTTCGCTCATGTTGTTTTTCGTACCTTAACCCAGGTAGAACCTTTTCGCCTAGGAGGATTCAGCTCATAGTTCCGGGTAGAGGTATTCTTCGCTCAGGTTGTTTTATGTAGCTTAACCCAGGTAGAACCTTTTCTCCTAGGGTGATCCTGCTCACAGTTCCGGGTAGAAGTACTCTTCGCTTAGGTTATTTTACGTAGCTTAACCCAGGTAGAACCTTTTCGCCTAGGGGGATCCAGCTCATAGTTCCGGGTAGAAGTACTCTTTGCTCAGCTTAATTTACGTAGCTTAACCCATGTAGAACCATTTCACCTTGGGAGATCCAACTCAGAGTTCCAGATAGAAGTACTCTTCACCCAGGTTGTTTTTCATAGCTTTACCCAGGTAGAAACTGTTTGCCTAGGGGGATCCAACTCATAGTTTCCAGGTAGAAGTACTCTTCGCTAAGGTTGTTTTATGTAGCTTAACCCAGGTAGAACCTTTTCACTTAGGGGGATCCAGCTCATATTTCCGAGTAGAAGTATTGTTCGCTCAGGTTCTCTCTTCGTAGTTTAACCTAGGTAGAACCTTTTTGCCAATGGGGATCCAGCTCACAGTTCTGGGTAGAAGTACTCTTCGCCTAGGTTATTGATTTCGTACATTAACCCAGGTAGAACCTATTCGCCTAGGGCGATCCAGCTCATATATCCGGGTAGAAGTACTCTTCGCCTTGGTTATTTTTACGTAGCTTATCCCAGGTAGAACCGTTTCGCCGAGGGGTATCTTGCTCACAGTTCCAGGTAGAAGTACTCTTTGCCAGGTTGATTTTTGTCACTTAACCCAGGTAGAACCTTTTCGCCTAAGGGTATCCAGCTCACAGTTCCGGGTAGTAGCACTCTTCGCCTAGGTTGTGTTTTTCGTTGCTTAACCCAGGTAGAAACGTTTTGCTTAGGGGGATCCAACTCATATTTCCGGGTAGAAGTACTCTTCACCTATATTGGTTTTACGTTGCTTAAACCATGTAGAACCTTTTCTCCTTGGGAGATCCAGCTCATAATTCCGGGTAGAAGTACTCTTCGACCAGGCTGGCTTTCGTAGCTTAACCCAGGTAGAACCTTTTTGCCTAAGGGGATCAAGCTCATAGTTTTCGGGTAGAAGTACTCTTCGTTCATATTGTTTTTCGTAGATTAACCAAGGTAGAACCTTTTCACCTAGGGGATTCGACTCGTAGTTCCGGGTAGAAGTACTCTTTGACTAGGCCATTTTACGTAGCTTAACCCAGGTAGAACCTTATCACCTAGGGGGATCCAGCTCATAGTTTCGGGGAGAAGTACTCTTTACTCAGGTTGTTTTACGTAGCTTAACCTAGGTAGAACCTTTTTGCCAAGGGGGATCCAGCTCATAGTTCCGAGTAGAAGTACTCTTCGCTCAGGTTGTTTTTCGTAGCTTAACCAATGTTGAACCTTTTCCCTTGGGAGATCCAACTCATAGTTCCGGATAGAAGTACTTTTCACCCAAGTTGTTTTTCGTGGCTTAACCAGGTATAACCTTTTCTCCTAGGGGGATCCAACTCATATTTTCGAGTAGAAGTATTCTTCGCCTAGGTTTACTTTTCGTAGTTTAGCCCAAGTAGAACCTTTTCGCCTATGGGGATCCAGCTCACAATTCCGGGTAGAAGTATTCTTCGCCTAGTGTGTTTTGTTTCGTAGCTTAACCCAGGTAGAACCTTTTCACCTAGGGGGATCAAGATCATATTTCCGAGTAGAAGTACTGTTCGTCCAGGTTTGCTTTTCGTAGTTTAACCCAAGTAGAACCTTTTGACCTAGGGGGATCCAATTCACAGTTTTGGGTAGAAGTACTCTTCGCTTAGGTTGTTGTTTTCTTGGCTTAACCTAGGTAGAACCTTTTCATCTAGGGGGATCTAGCTCATATTTCCGGGTAGAAGTACTCTTCGCCCAGGTTATTTGTACTTAGCTTATCCCAGGTAGAACCTTTTCTCCTAGTTGAAACCAGCTCACCGTTCCGGGTAGAAGTACTCTTCGCTCTGGTTGTTTTTTGTAGCTTAACCCAGGTAGAACCTTTTTGCCTTGGGGGATCCAGCCCATATTTCTGAGTAGAAGTACTATTTGCCCAGGTTCGGTTTTCGTACTTTAACCCAGGTAGATCCTTTTTACCTAGGGGGATCCAGCTCACAGTTCCGGGTAGAAGTACTTTTTGCCTAAGTTGTTTTTTTGTTAGCTTAACCCGGGTAGAATATTTTCGCCTAGGGGGATCCAGCTCATATTTCCGGTAGAAGTACTCTTCGCCTAGGTTGTTTTTACGTAGCTTAACCCATGCAGAACCTTTTCTCCTGGGAGATCCAAATCATAGTTCCGGGTAGAATTACTCTTCGACCATGCTATTTTTCGTAGCTTAACCCAGGTAGAACCTTTTTGCCTAGGGGGATCCAGCTCATAGTTTTCGGGTAGCAGTACTCTTCGCTCATGTTGTTTTTCGTAGCTTAACCCAGGTAGAACCTTTTTGCCTAGGGGGATCCAGCTCATAGTTTTCGGGTAGCAGTACTCTTCGCTCATGTTGTTTTTCGTAGCTTAACCCAGGTAGAACCTTTTTGCCTAGGGGGATCCAGCTCATAGTTTTCGGGTAGCAGTACTCTTCGCTCATGTTGTTTTTCGTAGCTTAACCCAGGTAGAACCTTTTTGCCTAGGGGGATCCAGCTCATAGTTTTCGGGTAGCAGTACTCTTCGCTCATGTTGTTTTTCGTAGCTTAACCCAGGTAGAACCTTTTTGCCTAGGGGGATCCAGCTCATAGTTTTCGGGTAGCAGTACTCTTCGCTCATGTTGTTTTTCGTAGCTTAACCCAGGTAGAACCTTTTTGCCTAGGGGGATCCAGCTCATAGTTTTCGGGTAGCAGTACTCTTCGCTCATGTTGTTTTTCGTAGCTTAACCCAGGTAGAACCTTTTCACCTAGGGGATTCAATTCACAGTTCCGGGTAGAAGTACTCTTCGCTCTGGTTGTTTTTTTAGCTTAACCTAGGTAGAACCTTTTCGCCTTGGGGGATCCAGCTCATATTTCCGAGTAGAAGTACTCTTTTCCCAGGTTTGTTTTTCGTAGTTTAACCCAGGTAGATACTTTTCGCCTAGCGGGATCTAGCTCACAGTTCCGGGTAGAATTACTTTTTGCCTAGGTTGTTTTTTTGTTAGCTTAACCTAAGTAGAACTTTTTCTCCTAGGAGGATCCAGCTCATAGTTTTCGGGTAGAAGTACTCTTCGCTAAGGTTGTTTTATGTAGCTAAACCTAGGTAGAACCTTTTCTGTTAGGGGGATCCAGCTCATATTTCCGAGTAGAAGTACTGTTCACCCAGGTTTGCTTTTGGTTGTTTAACCCAGGTAGAACCTTTTCGCCTAGGAGGATTCAGCTCACAGTTCCGGGTAGCAGTACTCTTCGCCTAGGTTATTGATTTCGTAGGTTAACCCAGGTAGAACCTTTTCGCTTAGGGGTATCCAGCTCATATTTCCTGGTCGACATACTCTTCGCCTAGGTTATTTTTATGTAGCTTATCCCAGGTAGAACATTTTCGCCTAGGGGGATCCTGCTCACAGTTCCAGATTGAAGTACTTTTCGCCAGGTTGTTTTTTGTAGCTTAACCCAGGCAGAACCTTTTCGCCTAGGGGTATCCAGCTCACAGTTCCGGGTAGAAGTACTGTTCGCCTAGGTTGTTGTTTGCGTAGCTTAACCCAGGTAGAAACATTTTTCTTAGGAGGATCCAGCTCATATTTCCGGGTAGAAGTTGTCTTCGCCTAAGTTGTTTGTATATTGCTTAACCCATGTAGAACCTTTTATCCTTGGGAGATCCAGCTTATAATTCCTGGTAGAAGTACTCTTCAACCAGGCTATTTTGCGTAGCTTAACCCAGGTAGATCCTTTTTCCCTATGTGAATCCAGCTCATAGTTTCAGGGTAGAAGTACTCTTCGCTCATGTTGTTTTTCGTAGATTAACCCAGGTAGAACATTTTCACCTAGGGGATTCAACTCATAGTTCCGGGTAGAAGTACACTTTGCCCAGGCCGTTTTTCATAGCTTAACCCAGGTAGAACCTTTTTGCCTAGGGGGATCCAGCTTATAGTTTCCGGGTAGAAGTACTTTTCGCTCAAGTGGTTTTACGTTAGCTTAACCCAAGTAGAACCTTTTCTCCTAGGGGATATAACTCATATTTCCGGGTAGAGGTACTCTTCGCCTAGGTTATTTTAAGGTATCTAAACCCAAGTAGAACCGTTTTGCCTAGGGGCATCTAGCTCATAGTTTTCGGGTAGAAGTACTCTTCGCTCATGTTGTTTTACGTTAGCTTAACCCAAGTAGAACCTTTTCGCCTAGGGGATTTAACTCATATTTCCGGGTAGATGTACTCTTCGCCTAGGTTATTTTAAGGTATCTAAACCCAAGTAGAACCGTTTTGCCTAGGGGCATCTAGCTCATAGTTTTCGGGTAGAAGTACTCTTCGCTCATGTTGTTTTTCGTAGCTTAACCCAGGTAGAACCTTTTTGCCTAGGGGGATCCAGCTCATATTTCCGAGTAGAAGTACTCTTTGCCCAGGTTAGTTTTTTGTAGTTTAACCCAGGTAGATCCTTTTCGCCTAGGGGGATCCAGCTCACAGTTCCGGGTAGAAGTACTTTTCGCCTAGATTGTATTTTTCGTAGCTTAACCTAGGTAGAACCTTTTCGCCTAGGGGGATCCAGCTCATATTTCCTGGTAGAAGTACTCTTTGCCTAGGTTGTTTTTACGTAGCTTAACCGATGTAGAGCCTTTTCTCCTTAGGAGATCCAGAACACAGTTCCAGGTAGAAGTACTCTTTGACCATGCTATTTTTCGTAGCTTAACCCAGGTGGAACCTTTTTGCCTAGGGAGATCCAGCTCATAGTTTCCGGGTAGAAGTACTCTTCGCTCATGTTGGTCTTCGTAGCTTAACCCAGGTAGAACCTTATCACCTAGGGGGATGCAACTCATAGTTCCGGGTAGAAGTACTCTACGCCCTGACCGTTTTTCGCTTAACCCAGGTAGAACCTTTTCGCCTAGGGGGATCAAGATCATAGTTCCGGGTAGAACTACTCTTCGTGCAAGTTGTTTTACGTAGCTTAACCTAGGTAGAACCTTTTTGCCTAGGGGGATCCAGCTCGTAGTTCCGGGTTTAAGTACTCTTCGCTCAGGTTGTTTTACGTAGCTTATCCCATTGAAACCATTTCGCCTTGGGAGATCCAACTCATAGTTCCTGATAGAAGTACTCTTCACCCAGGTTGTTTCTTGTAGCTTAACCCAGGTAGAACCTTTTTGCCTAGGGGGATCCAGCTCATAGTTCTGGGTAGAAGTACTCTTCGCACAGGTTGTTTTATGTAGCTTAACCCAGGTAGAACCTTTTCGCCTAGGGGGATCCAGCTCATAGTTCCGGGTAGAAGTACTCTTCGCTCAGGTTGTTTTTCGAACCTTAACCCATGTAGAACCTTTTCGCCTAGGGAGATCTAACTCATAGTTCCGGGTAGAAGTACTCTTCGCCCAGGTTGTTTTTCGTAGCTTACCCCAGGTAGAACCTTTTCGCCTAGGGGTACCCATCTCATATTTTTCGGATAGAAGTACTCTTCACTAAGGTTGTTTTATGTAGCTTAACCCAAAATTTTCAACTAGGAGGATCCAACTCATAGTTCCGAGTAGAAATACTGTTCGCTCAGGTTTGCTTTTCGTAGTTTAACCCAGGTCGTACCTTTTCGGCTTAGGGGATCTAGCTCACAGTTCCGGATAGAAGTACTCTTCGCCTAGGTTATTGTTTTCGTAGCTTAACCCAGATAGAACATTTTCGCTTAGGGGGATCCAGCTCATATTTTCGGGTAGAAGTACTCTTCGCNGGTTGAACATTTTCGCCTAAAGGGATCCAGCTCATATTTCCGAGTAGAAGTACTCTTCACCTAAGTTATGTTTACGTATCTTATCCCAGGTACAACCGTTTCGCCTAGGGGGATCCAGTTCACAGTTCCATGTAGAAGTACTCTTTGCCAGGTTATTTTTTGTAGCTTAACCCAGGTAGAACCTTTTCGCTTAGGGGGATCCAGCTCATATTTCCGAGTAGAAGTACTCTTCGCCCAGGTTTGCTTTTCGTAGTTTAATCCAGGTAGAACCTTTTCGCCTAGGGGGATCCAGCTCACAGTTCCGGGTGGCAGTACTCTTCGCCTAGGTTGTTTTTTTCGTAGCTTAACCCAAGTAGAAAATTTTCCCCTAGGGGATCCAGTTTATAGTTTCGGGTAGAAGTACTCTTCGCCTAGGTTGTTTTTACGTAGCATAACCCATGTAAAGACTTTTCGCCTTGGGAGATCCAGCTCATAATTCCGGGTAGAAGTACTCTTCGACTAGTCTGTTTTTCGTAGCTTAACCCAGGTTGAACCTTTTTGCCTAGGGGGATCCAGCTCATAGTTTCCGGGTAGAAGTACTCTTTGCTCATGTTGCTTTTCGTAGATTAACCCAGGTAGAACCTTTTCACCTAAGGGGATTCAACTCATAGTTCCGGGTAGAAATACTCTTTGTCCAGGTCGTTTTTCGTAGCTTAACCCAGGTAGAACCTTTTCGCCTAGGGGGATCTAGCGTATAGTTCCGGGTAGAAGTACTCTTCGCTCAGGTTATTTTACGTAGCTTAACCTATGTATATCCTTTTCGCCTTGGAAGATCCAACTCATAGTTCCGGATAGAAGTACTTTTCGCCTAAGTTGTTTTTCGTATCTTAACCCAGGTAGAACGTTTTTGCCTAGGGGTATAACCTGCTCATATTTCCGAGTAGAAGTACTCTTCGCCTAGGTTCTTTTTACGTAGATTTACCCATGTAGAACAATTTCGCCTTAGGAGATCCAACTCACAATTCAGGGTAGAAGCACTCTGCGACCAGACAGCTTTTCATAGCATAAACTAGGTAGAACCGTTTTGCCTAGGGGGATCCAGCTCATAGTTTTCGGGTAGAAGTACTCTTTGCTCATGTTGTTATTCGTAGATTAACCTAGGTAGAACCTTTTCACCTAGGGGGATTCAACTCATAGTTCCGGGTAGAAGTACTCTTCGCCTACGCCAGCTTTCGTAGCTTAACCCAGGTAGAACCTTTTCGCCTAGGGGGATCCAGCTCATAGTTCCGGGTAGAAGTACTCTTTGCTCAGATTGTTTTACGTAGCTTAACCCATGTAGAACCTTTTCGCCTAGGGGGATCCAGCTCATACTTCCAGGTAGAAGTACTCTTCGCTCAGGTTGTTTTACGTAGCTTAACCTATGTAGAAACGTTTCGCCTTGGGAGATCCAACTCATAGTTCCGGGTAGAAGTACTCTTCGTGCAAGTTGTTTTTCGTAGCTTAACCTAGGTAGAACCTTTTCGACTAGGGGGATTCAACCCATAGTTCCGGGTAGAACTACTCTTCGCCCAGGCCGTTTTTCTTAGCATAACCCAGGTAGAACCATTTCGCCTAGGGGGATCCAGCTCATAGTTTCCGGGTAGAAGTACTCATTGCTCATGTTATTTTTCGTTGATTAACACAGGTAGAACATTTTCACCTAAGGGGATTCAACTCATCGTTCCGGGTAGAAGTACTCTTCCCCGATGCAGCTTTTTGTAGCTTAACCGAGGTAGGACCTTTTCGCCTAGGGGGATCCAGCTCATTGTTTCCGGGTATAAGTACTCTTTGCTGAGGTTGTTTTATGTAGCTTAACCCAGGTAGAACCTTTTCGCCTAGGGGGATCCAGCTCATAGTTCCGGGTAGAAGTTCTCTTCGCGCAGGTTGGTTTACGTAGCTTAAGCCAGGTAGAATCGTTTCCCCTAGTGGGATCCAGCTCATAGTTCTGGGTAGAAGTACTCTTCGCTCAGGTTATTGTTTTCGTAGCTTAACCCAGGTAGAACCTTTTCGCCTAGGGGGATGCCGCTCATATTTCCGGGTAGAAGTACTCTTCGCCTAGGTTACTTTTACGTAGCTTATCCCAGGTAGAACCTTTTCCCTTAGGGGGATCCAGCTCACAGTTCCGGGTAGAAGTACTTTTCGCCACGTTGTTTTATCTGGCTTAACCCAGGTTGAACCATTTTGTCTAGGGGGATCTAGCTCATATTTCCGAGTAGAAGTACTCTTTGCCCAGGTTTGCTTTTTGTAGTTTAACCCAGGTAGAACCTTTTCGCCTAGGGGGATCCAGCCCACAGTTCCAGGTAGAAGTATTCTTCGCTTAGGTTGTTTTTTTCATAGCTTAACCCAGGTAGAACCTTTTCGCCTAAGGGAATCCAACTCATATTTCCAGGTAAAAGTTCTCTAAGCCTAGGTTTTGTTAATGTAGATTATCCCAGGTAGAACCTTTTCACCTAGGGGAATCCAGCTCACAGTTTCAGGTAGAAGTACTCTTCGCCCAGGCCATGTTTCATAGGTTACCCAGGTAGAACGTTTTCGCCTAGGGGTATCCGGCTCATATTTCCGAGTAGAAGTACTCTTTGCCCAGGTTTGCTTTTCGTAGTTTGACCCTGGTAGAACTGTTTTGCCTAGGGGGATCCAGCTCACAGTTCCGGGTAGAAGTACTCTTCGCCTAGGCTGTTATTTTTCGTAGCTTAACCCAGGTAGATCCTTTTTGCTTATGGGGATCCAACGTATATTTTCGGGTAGAAGTACTCTTCGACCAGGCTGCTTTTTCGTAGCTTAACCTANGTTCCGGGTAGAAGTACTTTTCGCCACGTTGTTTTATCTGGCTTAACCCAGGTTGAACCATTTTGTCTAGGGGGATCTAGCTCATATTTCCGAGTAGAAGTACTCTTTGCCCAGGTTTGCTTTTTGTAGTTTAACCCAGGTAGAACCTTTTCGCCTAGGGGGATCCAGCCCACAGTTCCAGGTAGAAGTATTCTTCGCTTAGGTTGTTTTTTTCATAGCTTAACCCAGGTAGAACCTTTTCGCCTAAGGGAATCCAACTCATATTTCCAGGTAAAAGTTCTCTAAGCCTAGGTTTTGTTAATGTAGATTATCCCAGGTAGAACCTTTTCACCTAGGGGAATCCAGCTCACAGTTTCAGGTAGAAGTACTCTTCGCCCAGGCCATGTTTCATAGGTTACCCAGGTAGAACGTTTTCGCCTAGGGGTATCCGGCTCATATTTCCGAGTAGAAGTACTCTTTGCCCAGGTTTGCTTTTCGTAGTTTGACCCTGGTA
>AWOL01S0025447.1:0-11864 GCA_000715115.1 Nicotiana otophora
GAGCTTACATCAATTGACTTATGACGACTCGTACGTACGAAAACATGGGTTGTAACACAAACAAACTCACAAATTCCAAATACACAGTCTCTTAAGAGACTAACCATACCGAATTCATCAAATTCCAACCACAAATCGTCCCTTAAATCATCAAATCTCAATCTCAAATAACATAGTTCAAAAACCCCCAAATCCCAACTTAAATTCATGAATATTAGGTGTATTAATAAATGGGGAATTAATATCTATCATCAAAAGTTATTAAATTTCAATTAGCTCTTCAATTAGGAGAAGCACTCTAGAGATCGCCTTGGATCGAGCTCTGCAAAAACAAAAAGGAGAAAAACACTCAAACCCTCTGTTATTATAGAGTCTACTAGCAAAATTGCATCTATGGTCCATAACAATGCACCTGCGATATCGTATTTGCAGCCAAACTCACGCACATGTGAACTCCACTTATATCCAGACCTTCTTCTTTTGTGGACATACGCCCGCACATGTGGAGCCCTTCCGCATCCACGGTCCATGCTGCTTCAGCCAAACTCTGCTTTTGTGGACCCCTCATTGTAGAAGTGCATCCTCTTGTGCGGAATTCTACAAAACTCCCATGGCAAAGAAAACCCTGAACCTGTGCAACAAAAGTTGAACTTGTGTCTCTGCATCTGCAGCCAATCCCACCGCAGGTGCGAAAGCGCTAGAAGCCAAAAGCTTCAGCAATAACACAAGTCCCAAAAAGGCTCGAGCTCTATCTAAAATACCCCCGAGGCCCCTGAAACCCGTCCAAACATACAAATCAATCCTAAAACATAACAAGAACGTTCTCGAGGCCTCAAATAAAATAAAACAACATCAAAACCTCAAATAACATCTCAATTTAAGCCTAATGAACTAATGAATTTTCATCTTTTAAAACTCATGCCAAACCATAACAAATCAACTCTGAAGGACCCCAAATTTTACATACAGGTCCCAAATGACACAACAGACCTATCCCAACTCTGGGAACCAAGATACGAACCTGATATCATCAAATTCAACTCTCAATCAAACCTATTAACCTTCCAATTATTCCATTTTATAGCTTTTGCCAAACGACACCAAATCAACCTACAAACCTCCAAATCAACATCCGGACATATGAATGAGTCCAAAATTACTATACGAAGCTATTGGAATCATCAAAACCCTATTCCAGACTTATCTACGCAAAGGTCAAACTCTGGTAAACTCTTTCATCTAAAGCTTCCAACCTTGGGACTAAGTGTTCCAATTCACTGCAAAACATCATCGAAGCCAAACCAACCACATAGCATGTCACGAAACCTAAAAACAACACAGACGTAAAGCACCAAATAGGGGAACCTGTGCTAAAGTACTCAAAACGGCAGGCCATGTCATTATATTCTCCTCCTCTTAAACAAGTTTTCATCCCCGAACGAGTCTAGTATCATACCTGGAGTCTCAAAAAGATGAGGATATCTGCTATGCCTCTCCTGCTCAGTCTCCTAAGTAGCCTCCTACACTAGCTGACCTCTCTAATACACCTTCACTGACGCTATATTCTTTGACCTCAAATTTCGAACCTGTCGATCCAAAATAGCCACCAGCTCCAAATCGAAAGTCAAATCCCTATCGAACTGCACCGTAGTGAAGTCCAAAATATGATACGCATGACCATAATACTTACAGAGCATCGAATCATGAAATATTGAGTAAACCCCTCATAGATTAGGTGTCAAGGCAAGTCTGTAGGCCACCTCTCCCACTCTCTCAAGAAACTCCAAAGGACCGATATACCTAGGTCTCAACTTCTCCTTATTCCCGGATCTCATCACACCCTTCATGGGTGAAACTATAAGAAGAACCTTCTCCCCCACCATATACGGAACATTACGATCCTTCATGTCATCATAACTCTTCCGCATGTATTTAACTATATGAATCCACTCCTAAATCAACTTCACCTTCTCCGAAGTATCATGGATCAGGTCAATTCCTTACAACCTAGCTTCCCCAGGCTCAAACCAACCAACTGGAGAACCACACAGCCTCCTTTATTAGGCCTCATTAGGAGCCATCTGGATACTCGACTGATAGTTGTTGTGGTAGGTGAACTCTATTAACGGAAGAAATCGATCCCATGAACCTCCAAAGTTAATGACACAGGCACGTAAAATGTCCTCCAAGATCTGAAGAGTGTGCTTGGACTACCCATCTGTCTAGGGATGAAATGATATGCTCAACTATACCTATGTGCCCAACTCTCACTGCCCTACTCTACTAAATTACGATGTGAACTGAGTGCCACAACCCGAGATAATAGATATGGGCACACCATGAAGGTGAACAATTTCACGAATATAAATCTGAGCCAATTGCTCAGAAAATTATATATCATGACTGGAATGAAGTGTAAAGAATTGGTTAGTCTGTCCATAATGACCCATACTACATCAAATTTCCTCAAGGTCCGTGGAAGTCTAACTACAAAATCCATGGTGATACGCTTCCACTTCCACTCTAGAATGTCAAGCCGTGAAGCAAACCACCCAATTTTTGATGCTCGTACTTGCCCTGCTGACAGTTCAACACCATGCAACATAATCAACAATATCATTCTCCATCCTCCGCCAGCAATAGTGCTGCATCAAATCTGGTACATCTTTGCGGCACCCGGATGAATGGAATATTGTGAACTGTGGGCCTCCATAAGTATCAAATCTTGCATCCATTCACATTCGACACACAGAACTGACCCTGCATCATCTCCAATAGTAACTTCCTTGGCATCACTATGTTGCACCATGTCCTTTAGGACAAGCAAGTAGGATCATCATACTGGCACACTCAAACAAGAAACACGGTGAAACCACGCAAGCATGAACCTGGTTGGGCTCCAATGCTAACGTTCTCTCCCCTAGTGGAATAAGCAAGACTCCCCATGCTCTCAACCATCCTACTAAAATTATCGGCCCCCACATTGGCCTTCCCCAGAATGTTAAAGAATTGGTGATATCATAGTCCTTTAATAGCTCTAACCACCTCCATTGCCTTAAGTTCATATCCTTTTGCTTGAACAAGTGATGTAGACTCCTGTGATATGTGAACACCTTATAAGACATACCATAGAGATAGTGCCTCAAAATCTTCAATGAGTGAACAATGGCTGCCAACTCCAAATCATGTATAGGGTAGTTCTTCTTATGGTGCTTCAACTAACGTGAAGCATATGTAATAACTCTACCATCCGACATCAATACACATCCAATGCAAATCCGCAAAGCATCACAATAAACTGTATAAGAATCTGATATTGAAGGGAAAACCAGAACTGGAGCTGTGGTAAAGACAGTCTTGAGCTTCTGAAAGCTCTCCTCACACTCATCGGGCCACCTGAATTGGGCACCCTTCTGGGTCAATCTAGTCAAAGGTACAACAATGCACGAGAAACCCTTCACAAAACGACGGTAATACCCGATGAAACTAAGGAAACTACCGATCTCAATATCAGAACACGGTCTTGGCCAACTCTGAAGTGCCTCCACCTTCTTCGGATGCTCCTTAATCCCCTCACGAAACAACCCATGGACAAAAAATTCCACTGAATCAAGCAAATAATCACACTTGGAGAATTAAGTCTGGAGCACGATCCTTAGATGTTACTCATGAGCCTCCTGGCTACGTGAATATATAAATATGTCATCAATAAGAACTATGACGAAGGAATCAAGATAGGGTTGAAATACACTGTTCATCAAGTGCATAAAGGTTGTTGGGGCATTGGTTAGCCCAAAATACATCACGAGAAACTCATAGTGATCATAACGGGTCCTGAAAGCTGTCTTCAAAATATCTGAAGGCTAAATCATCAATCGATGATACCCCGATCTCAAATAAATCTTCGAGAACACGCTAGCACCCTCAAGGTGATCAAACAAATCATCGATATGCGGTAGTGGGTACTTGTTCTTGACAATAACTTTGTTCAGCTGCCTATATTCAATACACATCCTTATAGAGCTAACCTTCTTCTTCATAAATAGAATCGGTTCACCCCAAGGGGACACACTGGGCCTGATGAAACCCTTAGCAATAAACTCCTAAAGTTGTCCCTTCAACTCCTTCAACTCTATAGGTGCCATGCGGTTTAGTGAAATAGACATCACCCTCTGCTAGCAATTATCTCATCTTAAATAAGGGGTATAATCTCATCCCAATTAAGGAAATTAATTTCATCATATCAATATGGGCGTTTACCCCTCAATAACTCCTACACCGACACGTGTAGTTTTAAGGTTAGGTTGTTTTAACCTACCCTTCCACGGTGACTAACGATACTCCCAAAAATATTTTTGTTTTGCATACAAAGAAAAAAGAAATACTAATACATTAACCTCATAACCTTTCACACCATATATAGCTTCATTACTACTTTCAACCATTCATAACAGCATTATTTAGTTGGCTCTCTTGGCCACACATATGATTCTTCGTTCATGGCATGGTGGACGTATCTCATATTCCACATTTTCATTTTTTTACTTTCAAGAATCATCATCATAAACATCAACATATGGAATATTCCGGAAATCACAACTTTAGGTTCATTAGTAATGAAGGCTTTAAACACAATAGATTCGTTTCCAAAGAATGAAGCAAAATCACTAGCAGTTGAAGCACGAGTTAAAATCATAAACGAATGATACACCACTTATTCTTGAAATACTTTTTCCTAAAAGGGAAACACAGAATTTCAACTTATAAGTATGTAAGAACTCAAATCACATTAGAGATGTTTATAAAAGAGAGCATGGTGATTTAAGACTAAAACAGTGGTTCAAATCATAGGTATTAGTTGAAACAACCATATTTTAACATGACTTGAGTACATAAGCCTTTAGGAAATTCTATTTTCAGAGTAAATTAGGAACAGTTGATTCAAGGCTCATTTCAAAATCTTTCACACATCATTTCATCTCAGTGGCACCATTGGCCACAAGTATAACTTTCATTATTGGCATGGTGGCCACACTTTATATCCCCAACTCACTTCTTTCCTTTTCAAGCATCTTTATAGATTATCAAAAATGAGAGCATTTGAAATCAAGGCCTTAAGTATAAATATGAGCATTAGGGTTATTAGGCGCATTGAGTATTCTTTCTCATTTGAAACATAAATTGAAGTTATAACGCTTTAACATATAAACTATACTTGAACACATTCCCTAAAGAGATCGTGATGAGATAGGAGCAATTGGAACATGTTTTGAGTACGTACATCTTTCGATACATTGATTACTCGGGATAATCGAATTTATTAGGAACACCTCGAAACATAGGAATTAGGAACCTGGACTAACCATACTTGAAACTTACGGAAACAACATATAATTCAATTTTAAGAGAGAAGTTTTAGCCAACATACATTTCTGAAGCTTTCCTTAAGTTATTACAACGTCCCAACACCTCTAGAAATATAAATGTATAGGAAGATAGCTAAAATCGGATAATAATTAGAAGGATTCTCATGACATAAGTCTCTTGGGAATTTGTTCAAACACCTATTATGCCAAATTGACTACAAATCTCTACAATGGTAATCCCCTCCCCCCTCAACCAATTTTAACAAGAAACTACCCAAAATAGCTCAATAACCCCACATACTAACACCAAATGTTAAATGCATGGTCTATCTCCAATTCCATAACCTAATTAAACCCATAACAATTTCATGAAGGTTTTAGGACAAGGTCTTACCCCGGTAGATGATGGTCTAGTGAGTGGCATCCTTGAATCTTCAAGATTGGGGCAAGGATTGATGATTAGAATGACTAGGTCTTCTCCCTCTCTCTCCAAGATACAATCCCCTCTCTCTAAAATAATAGATTTTTGCTTCAAAATGAGACCCAAAGGCTACTAATCAAAATGGGGTCGGGTAAGAAAATTTTCATAAATAACCCCCGAAGTCAATTATGTGGTGCAATTATGTGGTAGTAAAACAGATATGTGGCCAGTAGAATGGCCACAAAATGGTATGTCAATTCCGTGATGCCATTTTATGGTAGCAGAATGGTTATGTGGCTAGCAGAATGGCCACAAAAAGGATTTCAAATTCTTGGTTGGGTCTGGTCAACTCCGCCATGCAATTTCACGACAGCATAATGGTTATGCGGCCAGCAGAATGGCCACAAAATAGTTTTCAAATTTGAATTGCTTCTGATTCATTCCGTGGTGATTATGTGGTCAGCGGAGCAGATTCGCTATAGCATAATGGACCACATTAATGTGGTTTTTACAAATTCTTCTACCAACTCCACGATGCATTGTACAATCAAAAAATCTGATTTGTCACACATTAGCTTACCTTGGCACCATAAAAACTTAAATTCTTGGTGAACGTTTACGGGGCCTTACAGTTTTGCACTTTTGCTTAGGGTGGGTTGCTCCCGATTACACTAGCTACTTCTCAGGATAGGGGAGGAACCCAAATTCCCGCCACCCACACTACAAAATAGCGATCTGGCTCCGAGTCTTATAACGATCAGCCCGTGGTTGCAGTTCAGCTCAAGGTCAGGCCAGTTGTGTCAGAGGAGGAGCAGAAGAGGTTAGAGATGCTCTAGAAGTATCATCCTCCTAAATGCAGCAATGGGCCTTATGAGGATGCATAGGGTTTCATTGACTAGTGTCACTGTATTCTATACACTATGGCATAGTAGAGTTGATCAGGGTCGACGTTACTACTTTCCATCTCACGGGGCCTCCATATTGATGGTGGAAAACTTATGAGAAGAGTAGGCCATTTGGTTCCGCACCAAGCATTTGGGCTCAGTTCATTTATCTCGTTTTGAGGGACTTCATTCTACTAACCCTCAGGTATGCGTCGTGTACCGAGTTCGAGCAATTTCACCAGGGGACTATGACCGTGACCGAGTATGCTATGAGGTTTAACATGTTATCGCATATTGCACATGCTTTGGTTTCCACTATTAAAGATAGAGTCTGTAGATTTATAGATGGATTCGGTTATTGTAACACCCCAGAAAATTTCGAAGTACTTAAGCGCTATTAAGAAAGTCGATGTGCACTAATTATATACTTTTGTGTGTAGACAAGAACTATTATATGAATGATATAAATTTATCATGAAAATATATGTATGAGGTGCATTAAGAATGGTTTATGGTCTAAGAAGAGCCCCAAGGCTAAGGCAAGTTGAAAAGTTTATGATGGGATAAAGTTGCAAGTGAGTCCACACAAGACCTAAATTCAAGCGAGCCTACCTATCTTGATATGAAGCGTTGTATGGTGTAATACCTATCGAAAGAAAGGTCGATGTGTCTAGTTTCTAACGCTTCAAATCGTTCATCATTTGGAGACTCCTACAAGAAGTTATCACCAAATTACCAAAGGCTAGATCTGCAATCAATTTCGAGACCACAAAACGGTTCCGCGGACCGCATTAGCATCGCAAAGTGGAGCAGAGACGGACAAACTATTATGCTGCAATTATGCTATCACATAATTATTACGCTGCAATTATGCTATCGCATAATTGATTATGCTGCAATTCTGCTGCCCACAAAACGATTATGCTATAGCATAATTGCACCACATAATTGACTTTGGGGGTCATTTTTGGAAATTTTAATATCCCATCCAATTTTGATATAAGGCCTTAGGGGATCACTTTAGAAAGGTAAAATGTGATTTTGTAGAGAGAGGAGAGAGCTATCTTAGAGAGAGAAAGAGAAGACCTAGCTATTTTTGTTCATCAATTCTTGCCCGAGGCTTGATGATTTCACAATATCTTCATCTAATAGGTAAGATTCTACTCCCTAGCCCTAAATTATGGGATTTTGATTAAAAGTAGGTCATGAGAAGTATGATTCTTGGGTGTGAGAGTATTATGTATACATATATGTACCATTAAGGTTTGTGGGAACATTGTTAAGCTCAAATAAGTAAAACTTGGGTTATGGAATGAAGGAAATCTTGTAGAAGAACCCTGCAGCTAAATTTGCACACCTAGTGTTTGATAAAATGCTCAAATCAGCCGAGATCATGAATATATTCCTAATTTATGTTCAATTTTGTTATGTCTCAAAATAGATTGGGATTGCTGGAATTTCTGGAACGTTGTAGTAATTTAAGGAAAGCTCAAAGCGATGTATGTTGGCTAAACTTTCTCTCTTGGAATTGAATTCCATAATGTTCCTGTAAGTTTCACAGGATGGGTTTCATATTAAAATGTTGTGGCTTTGAGTCGTGTTTTAAATGAGAACTGGTATACCAATTGGGTGAGAAAAATTTGATATGCTTAAGACTCAAAATTGCTTATAGTGTACCTAAAGTCTTGATTGGAAATGTCTTATTTTTGATAACCTATAAAGGTGGTTGGAAATAAAATAATTGAATTTGGGATATAGAGTGTGGCCAACGTGCCAAGAATTTAAGTTATGACTGTGGCTAGTAGTGCAAATGATTTGACAGAATGCGATAAAGAATATTAAATGAGCCTCGACACAGTTGTGTTAAAAGTGATTTGGAAAATTAGAATTTGCCTAAGAGTATTTGTACCCAATTCATGCCCATTAGTGGCTGCCTTAACTAATGCTTTGCTTTATAAATATATCCAGCGTGATTCGAGTTCTATATACTCATGTGTTGAAATTGTACATTGTCATTTCTGGGGAAGAGTATTGCAAGAGTAAATGGTGTATTGATTGTTTATGATTTTTCATCTGTGTTTCTATTGTTGGTTGGTATGCCTCATTCTTTGGGAAGAAACCATTTGTGTTTGAAGTTCCCATTTCAAATGTATTGGAAGTATATGATTTCTGATTTTTTCTATATGCTGATATTTTATGGTGATCTTTGAAATTGAAAGGGGTGAAAGGGTGGAATATGAAATACGGCCATCGTACCAGGAATAAAGAATCTTGTGAATGGCCAAATGAGCCAAGGAAATATTTTTGTTATGAATGACTGGAAATACTAACGAGAATTTAGACAATGTGAAAGATCTTGAGGTATGTACAATTGTATTTATGTTACCTCTGTGTGCAAATCAAATAAAAAACAATTTTGGGAGCATCATTAGCAAAACCGAGGAAGGGTGGGTCGTAAGGCCCACACCTGAAACTGCACGTGTCGGTGTAGGAGTGGATTGGGATTATGCACCTTATTTGGGATGAAATTGGAACCTTTGGAAAATCGTGACATTATTCCCCTTAATTGGGATGAAACTAGAACCTTTGTGGATTGGAAAAGTCAACCCACACGGCATATGTGGGAAGGCGGCCTAGCTGATCGGGTGGAAACCAGATGCCATATTGCGCATATGGTGGTACTACTCTTGGTAACAACTTTCTTTCGCATCACATGTCAAACCGCATTATTCGTGGGTAGATGGCTAAGCCGATCGGGCGTGATCGAACTCCGTGCTAACAAAGACGGTGGTATATTGGTGCTAATGATCTCCCAATCAAACATTGTATATGATGTTCGTATTTTGAAAATTATCATGTTTTTAACAAGACATTTGGATATCGTGGATGGTGACCTGCTATTTCTATGTGTTACCTTTTCATATATGGACATTCTATTTTCAAAGAGGACTTTTAGCTATACATACTAGTGTTATTCGACAGTACTAACGTCCCTTTTGCCGGGGGCACTGCATCTTTAATGGATGCAGGTGGTCCTACAGCAGGCGGCATTGATCAGTGATAGCAATACACTCATTTCGGCTAATTTTGTGAGCCCCACTTCATTTCGGGTTCATGTATCTTTTGTTTCTCATGTACTGTATTTTGAGGTATAGCCGGGACCTTGTTGCTGGCATTTCCATATTACTCTTCTATTATACTTAGAGGCTCCGTAGACAGGTTGTGGGTTGTGGGTTGTGGTTGATGTTGGGAAGTGAATTATAAATGTTGGTATTTGGAAATCACGTTTTACATTAATTCTATAAACTCGTAATATTTTGGAAATTATGAATGAAGCTGCTAATTGGAATGAAAAGGAGGTTGTTAATAGAACCTTTTCAGTGTTTGATTAATGGAGTACATCTCCTGTTTATTCATGGATGAGTTTGGGTATAAGGAAATCTAACAGGCTTGCTCGTCCGGATTCTCTCGGTTGATAGGTCAACCGGTCGAGAAGGTGACTTGGGAGACCGAGCATGATATTTGTTGCCGTTATCCTCATCGTTTTGGTGTTTCAAGTATGTCTCTATACTTGTTGGAGGATGAATGTTTGTTTAAGAGGGGGAGAATGTAATGAATCGACCGGCTATTTTGTGTATTTGATCTCATTTTTCCTTTTTTAAGCTTCCCGTATATGTATTTGTAGTTTTGTGACTTGCGGGAATAGTTGGTTGGGTTTCGGGAAGGTTTTGGGTTGATTTGGAATGCTTGGTTCTTAGTTTGGAACCTTAGGTTAAGAGTGTTGATCGAGGTTTGACTGTTGTGAAAATGACCACGTAACGGTATTTTGATGGTTCCAATAGGTTCTTATGATGATTTTGGACTTAGGCATATGCTCGGAATTGTGTTTGGAGGTTCCTATGTTGAATTGGCTCTTCTTGCCGAAAGTTAGCAATTTGGAAGCTTAGAAATTTCATAGTTTTGACCATAGGTTGACTTTGTGGCTATCATGTTCGGTTTTTGGTTTCGATATGTGGATTACATTCATCTTGGCATTTGAAACTTGTTTGAAATGTTTGGTGTCATTCAGAGTTGGTATTATAGAAATCAGACGCTTGGTTGTGATTTTAGCAGTTCTTGAGTTTCATCGTGAATTCTATGTGTTTTGCTATCTGACTCGTAGTTCTGGATGATTTTTGGTGTTTTGAGTTTGCGATAAGATTGCGAACAAGATCGTATGATATTTCTAGACTTGTGTGAATGTTTGGTGTGGAGCTCCGGGGGCTCGGGTGAGTTTCAAATGTATTTCATATTGGTTTGATCTTGATTCGTAATTGCTTGTGTGTTGGTGTTGCAGTTAGAGCAAATGCGAGTTTTGCAGGCTTTGCATTTGCGAAGCAAGCCTCGCAAATGTGAAGTGGGTTGAACTGGGAGCTGGTCGCTTTTTCGAAGGTGTATTTCATCACATATGCTAAGTGAGTGTCACTTTTGCAACATTGTCTGGAATTTTGGGGATTTTTTATTATTTTTTGAAAAATAAAAATTTGAGATTTGAGGGTCGAATTGGACTCGGATTTGAAAACCAAACACATATATGGACTTATGGTGTTATGGGCAGTCGAGATAATGTTAATGTGCATCCTTTGTTCATGGCATTCCATTATGACTAGATTTGGCATTCCATTGTTAATGTGCATGCGGCGACATAAGAGTAGTTTGTGAGGGATAGTTATGAGATATATCTGGGGTGATTCTTGTTATTGTTTATATGTTGGAACCGAGGGTTGATGTTTTGATAAATTTTTTGTTTTATTAAATGACTTTCCCTTGTGTTTTACGAGTCATTGGTGGAATCCAATATTTTATCACATGCCCTGGTCCCATTGATATGTTGTTGGCAAAGGCGTATTTCCTTACATTAACTTGTTGTTAGGCATTCTTCGAGGTGGCTAATATTTGTTTTGTTATATTTTCCATTGTCAGTTTTATTTTGATATCTTGCACATGTTATTTTTACTAGTGAGTGTCTTTACTTTAATCGAGGTTAGTCTTGACACTTACTAGGTATAGATTGTGGTGTAGTCATACTGCGCTTGTGCATATTCTTTTGCAGATCCAGGTATATCGGATCGTGCTGGACACTAGAGAGTCGGGAGAGGGTGTTACAACCCAACTTCGCGTACCTTAGATCATGCCGTAAGTTAGTCGACGTAA
>AWOL01S0025449.1:5233-21426 GCA_000715115.1 Nicotiana otophora
TTTTATACGAAGACAATGCTGCATGCATAGCCCAATTGAAGGGAGGATTTATAAAAGGAGATAGAACAAAGCACATTTCACCAAAATTATTCTACACACACGATCTTCAGAAAAATGGTGACATTGATGTGCAACAAATCCGTTCAAGTGACAATCCGGCAGATTTATTCACCAAATCTTTACCAACTTCAATTTTTGAGAAGATGGTATACAAGATTGGAATGCGGAGACTTAAATATTTGAAACAAGGTCTTCATCAGGGGGAGTAAAATATACGATGTACTCTTTTTTCCTTATTAAGGTTTTTTCCTACAGGGTTTTCCTTATAAGGTTTTTAATGAGGCAGCTAGCAATGCGTATTACTAAATATGTGTACTCTGTTTCCTTCACTAGGATTTTTTTTCCACGGGATTTTTTCTAGTAAGGTTTTAACGAGGCACATTATCTTTTAATGAACATCCAAGGGGGAGTGTTATGAATATATTATATTATGGATGTTCATTTAGTACTCCGTTGTAAATAAGCTTCCTCAAGAAGCTTATCCATATGAGGCTCCGCCGTAAATATGTTTATCCATTTAGTACTCCATTAAAAATAAGCCTCCTGAAGAAGCTTATCCTTTCGGTACTCCGTTATGGATAAATACTACCCATGGTAGAAGATTATCTATATGTGGTACAATAGCTTAAAGTAGCAGCTTACAAGTAGCTTACACAGCAGCTTGCATCAGTAGCTTACAAGCAGCTTACACAGCAGCTTGCAGTAGTAGCTTACACAGCAGCTTGCAGTAGCAGCTTACACAGCAGCTTCATTTCTTCTATAAATAGAGGAAAATTCAGTTTATTATGTACATAAGTTTAAAGTTTGAATAATATATCAGTTTCTCTCTATACTTGTCTTTACTTTACAGTTTTTATTTTATAACAATTGTCTGAATGTAGAGAAAATAATACTTAGAGCTCCTTTTAAAGACTTAATTACCAAAATGCTTCTCTTTTTGAAAAAAGACAAAACATGTCCATTTTAAGACAAGTCTGCCCCTGCTTTCTATGCCTAGAGCCCTAGGCTTCACCAAACGTCCTTCTTCTTCTTTTGTTCTTTTTTTTATCTTTTTTATTATTTTTATATTTTTCGTATTTATTGTTATTTATTTCACTTTGTTTTTCTAATAAAATTATGCACTCTTATTCATTTTTTCTTATTTTTTTTTTATAGTTATTTTCTCTTTTATTGTTTTTTAATATTTCTAGTAGTAACCCTCTCACTCTTTTTTACTTCATTTTTTTCTTGATTTTTTATTGTTCGGTGTGTTTTTTATATTTCTTCATTTTATTTTTTCCACTAAAATCTCCCCTTCCAAAATACTTTGTCACTATTTTTTTTTTTTTTTTTCATCTTAATTTTTTCTGTTATTCTTCAATAAAATTCTTCCACCAAAAATTATTATCACTTTCTTTCATTTTTGTTATTATTTTTTAAAATGAATAATCGAGTCTTATAATTTGTATTGGGATACTTTCTACACAATTAGTAGTCGATTATGATTCCCGAGAGTTACTATGTTACTCTTTTTTATTCTTTTAATTTTTTTATTTAATATTTATTGATACTTTTTTCAGTTTTCTAAGAAATTTTAGATTTTATTTTCAAAGTAAAATATTTCCTTTCAAAACATCTGTAACTGTTTTTCAATATAATTATAATTTTTATCTTTCAAAACATCTATAACTTTTTTTCCAATATAATTATAATTTTTTATCTTAGTTTTTTTATTATTCATTAGTAAAATTTCTCCGTCAAATTTTTATCACTTCATTCCACTTTTATTTTTGTTTTTGTTCTTTCTATGTAAATAACCTAGTCCTAAAATTAGTATTGGAATACTTCTACATAATATTAATCGAATATAGTTATCGATAATTACAGTATCACTCTTTTTGATTTTTTTTATTTTATATTTGTAGATGAATTTTTTTGTAATTTTTAGAGAAATTAAAGCTTTTTTTAAATCAAAAATTTGTCACTCTTTTTTACCTTTTTTCGTTCTTTCTAGTTAAATCGGTGAATCCTAAAATTTGGTATACTATGTTAACTATAGTGTACCAATGTGTAGTATACTAAGAATATTAAGAGTATTAATGCATCACTGTAATAGTGTTACTCATATATACATTTCTGAAAGAATAGTTCGGGAAATTACCAGTTATGTTAGCCAGTTAGTAAGTTAGTATGAAAATTAGTCAATTTATAAAATATTCCAATATTAGCCAATTAGCTATTTGTAGGCAAAAAATATCATTTTTTTGCTTTCTTTTGAGTAGGTGTTAATGGAATAGATTAGATACATCTTACGGAGTTTAAAATCTTAGTTTTAGGATGATTTGGTAGAGCTTTGAAGTGGTTTGAATTGAAAATTCAAAGTAGAAGATGAACATAAAAAAAGATGATATGTGCATCACATATGTATCATATTTGTATTAAATATGTATCACATATATATATCTATATATATCTGTGTGTGAGATACATCGATACGTGTGTCGCAGAAGAAATTTTTGAACTTGATTTTAACTACGAATTTTGATACCAAATCAGTCCAAATCACCTCTAATCTTTCTCAAATTTTGTATATTGACTCATTTATATGTTTTCAATGAATTTCATTCATACCCATCGAAAAAGGTCCTTTTTTACTTAGATTTTTAGAATCTTTTATATATATATATATATATATATATATATATATATATATATAGTATTTCATCACCTTGTTTGCTACGTCATCCATAAAATTTCATTTCCGTCTTGCATCTAATGTTGTTGAACACGCTTAAAAACATATGGAGGGAGATCTTTGCTTGTGATTCTTGGAGAGAAAGAATTCTTATTTATTTAGGTTTTTAATGTTTATATGTGTTTGACTAGTTTTGATAAGTCTATGATTAATGGCTAGAGGTTGATAAGTTATAACTTATTTGGAACATTTCTGTAAGATTCCCTAAAAGTTCAAGGAGTATATTGGTTTTATTTATCTCAATTTCTTTTCTTTCATTTCAGTTTATTTTTTAGTTAATGTGATGAGGTGCTAATTTATCCAATTATTTTACTATAGAGAATACTATTATTCCAATTATTTAAAATAGTCTTGGTATACTATAGAGTATACCATCATTACTAGTATTCCCCTTATTGTTGGTATGCCACTATTCTTGGTATGCTCTATAGAATACCACGACTATTGATATTCATAGGGGTCTTGGTATACTACAAAGTATATCACGATTACTTGTATTACCATGGGTCATAGTATACTCTGTAGTATACTATGTTTATTGATATTGCCAGGGGTCATGGTATATTATGGAGCATACCATTATTCCTAATCAGTAACCACAGTATACCATAATTAAATGATAATTATGATATACTACACAATATACTAGGAATATTGTGAATAACATGTAATATAACAGTAATCATAAAATACCATGATTCAACAGTAATTAATGTATATTGTGATTCAACAGTAATTAATGTATATCGGGATTTAATAGTAATTATGGTATACCAATATGTAATATACGAAGAGTATTAGAATATCATTTAGCAAACTTAAATAAAGTATACCATGATTCAACATTAATCATCAGTGGTGTCTGCAAAATTTTTCGTAAGCGGTAATCACAGTATACTATGATTCAACAGTAATCACGGTATACCAATATGTCTATACTAAGAATATTAAGAATACCATTTAATATATCAGTAATCACTGTATACTATGATTCAGCATTAGTCATGGTATACCATGTAGTATATCAATAATTCTGAGAATACCTTTTGATCATATTATACAATAACTCAACATTATACATTGTATACTATATAGTATACCAATACATTACTTGTATATTGTGAATATCATGTAAAATACCAGTAATCATAGTATGACATGATAGTAATCACAGTATTCACGGTATACAATTTCTAATCTCCTTCACCTAAATAGTGTACTACTCCCTCTATGACAATTTATGTCTCATACTTTTCTTTTTTTGTTAAAAACAATATCATACTTTCTTATTTAAAAATAATTTAATTTTAATTTTTTTACTTTATCCTTAATGAGATGATTTGTAGTCACATAAATATTTATGATTTATTTTAGACAAAATTTTAAAAAGTTTCCTCTTTTTTTTAATTTCTTGTCAAGTCAAACTCCATCATATAAATTGGGTTGATAAAGTATTTGTTAAATATAGACTTAAATCAAAGTATACAACTCTTTGTTAAATTTAAACCTAAATTAAAAGTACATCACAATGTGAAATAGTATACTTTTGTGAAATATATACTTAATCAAAAATATACTGGTAAACTAATAGTATGGAGTATTATTTATTAAATATGTCCAATACTGCTTATCAAATGTGTCCAACATTATATAAAATAATTTCTTTTAGTAAATGATAAATATAAAACAGAGGAATTAAAGTGGAGTGGAAGAGAGTAAACATGTAAAGAAAAAGTTAAACATAATGCTGACACTTAATATAAAAAGAGTATTCCAAGAAGCTTGATTTTGTTTATAACTCCAAACATTATCTTTTTAGTTTTTGCACAACTCCGAATATATTCCAAATGCTAATACTAAATACCATCCATACAAATTTACCGTCGAAAGTAGTCAATGTCGTCGGAATTTTGCGTGATTTCCTCATACCTTCATAGCTTGGGGGCAGCGACGATAATCATGTATTTTAGGAGCACCGACCATAATTATTTTGTTCCGGAGGTGCAACTCTGTAGTCTGTCATATCCCCCTGAATGTATCTATCAAAGCCACACACAAACCGTTCCCTGCTAAGACTTACTGGCAATCGATTCGTTACTTCTAAAATAAATCACAATAATGCTTTCAAAACTCGGGATGATGAGATCTCCTCTATCCTACTCCACTTAAATACCATAGTTCGCTTAACACAGGACTCCAACCTGTGACCTAAGACACAAGTCCCTCAATCTTTGCCAATTGAGCTAACCCCCGGAGGAATAAATCACAATAATGCTAAACAACCATATTTTTAAGAGGGCTCTTACAACTATAGCTAGGAAAAGCAAGTCAGATTCATCTTCACCATCCATTGACAAAGAAACATTAATTCAGGCTCATATATTCGATAAGTTTCAGAAAACCAGGTAGCGTAAACATATTATTGCATACGACGAAGAACCCACTAGTTCTAGCAATAACAATCTTGTATCTCTAGATAGTGTCTTCACTGCTTTCACCTATCATTTGCTCATTTGATCCACCTACAAAAGATAATAAATAAATGAGTTAACAAAAAATTTCGGCAAAATACAATTTCAATATACATATTAAAGTCATGACTTAAAACTAGACCATAGCGTAGAAATATTCACTCATCCTAGCAAACCCAATTAATCAGCAGAGGGCACAACCCTATCCCATAAAACCATCACATTCTCCGTTACAACACATATTCATCTGCAATAATCAGATTCATATCCATTCATCACATCAATACAACAATATTCTATGAGTTACAAGCAATACCATACGCACACAACATAATTATATCAATACTTGTAAGAATATAAGACTTGCCCAACATCTATCTATATGCCATAGAAATGATAAAATATTACCAAAAGTTGACAACTAAAGGTGTTCAAAAAGGAAACAACTCAAGAGTATAGCCTCCATAAGCAAGACAGCGAGCATGAAATCTAGTACTAATAACTTGATAATTAGCTCCCAAACTTAGCTCTGAATCTCCTTATTAAATCCACAAGATGATGCATATAGAGTTTCAACTTCCAACTGTTGGAAGTACAACAACAACTATGCCTCAGTCGCAAACAAGTTGAGATCAGCTATATGAACGAATCCTCACTTCTTTCTTTAACATTAACGCATATCTCTGGCAAGCCTAAAACATATTCCCGACTAGTAGATATCACCTACATGGATCTTTTTCTTCCATTGTACCCTATCTTTAGCTAAGTTTATATTTGATTCCAAAGATTTATAGGTCTTTCGAGACAGCTTCCTTCCATGTGATTTTAAGTCTACCCCGTCCTCTTTTAACACCTTCACTCGCCATAGTTTCAAATGGACCGGTACATCTGTAAGTCGATGCAAGACATGATCAAACCATCTCAAGCGGCTTTCTCTCGTTTTATCCTCAATGCGTGCTACTTGCACCTTCTGGTCGTTTTCCACTTGTACGACCACATATCCATCTTAGCATCCGCATCTCTACAACACTCAACTTGTGAATATGTTAGACTTTAGCGGCCCAACATTCACTACCATACAATTGTCGGTCTTATAGCTGTTCTAACGGGTGGAAGTAGAAGACAAAATTATTGTGCAACGTAACCAACAAACCCATCATTATAATTCCATAGTTCTGCTTGAGTTTATGTGAATTACCTAGTCTGCGATGATTGGTACCAATAGGTGGCTTATGGATTGGTTGAGTACGTGTTGCAGAGCAAGCTTCTCCAGGTGAACAAGTAGATATGGTTGCTAGCATGTTAGGATCAACTTGAAATGTTGGGATCAAATGCTTAAGTTGTGCAATGACATCTGCAACAATTTTTTGCCGCATAGCTTCCTTCTGTTCCTCAAATTTTTTTTGGAGCTTTTCCTCCATCCTCTCTACCATCTTCTGCAATAGATCATCAGTAACGTTTAAAGCAGGTTCAACATGTACCACTTTACCTTTCAAAGAAGTTTTTGTAACCCCTCGTCCATATAATCTCAGACGTCCCGGATGTTCAGCTCCCATGACGGATGCAAAAGCATTTACAGATTGACTTCCTACTCCACTTTGCTTTGATTCTATTTTTTTCATTTCAGCCTGCAAAAAATTCAATAAGAGAGAATTTAAACAAATAAAAAATAATTTGCCAAGCAAAAATAACTCATCAAAGTAAACTTGCAATTAGACAAAATTCGTACAATTTTACTAATTGTATCTTCGTCTGGCTCCTTGTACGATCGACCAGGCTTCCTTTTCCTTGTAGCCACAAATAGTTCCTCAAGCGATATACCGTCTAAAGTTTCCTTCTCTTTTTCCTTGTTACATAAAATGGAAATCAGAAACCTTTTTTAAAAGTAAAGCAAGTTTATTTTTATTGATAAATATCGTAACATACCAATTCATTACGGATTACAGCAAAACTTGTTTTTCCAGAAGTATGAGGATTCTTCCATTTTTTCCGATTCTCGGTATTGATTTTGGACATTTTCTGCAAGTAAATGATTTAATTAATATGTTTAAACAATATGCATTAGGTATATGTACAAATTGGACTTTTGAAAAATATCTCACCTGGACTGCTTCGGAGTTCCAATAATTAAGAAGACCCTTAAATTGAGATTCTGGAACATATGAAGGCCGCTTTTTTATTCGAATTTCATCATTGGCATAGGTATCATAATGATCTTTCTTCAATTGACTCTTATACCTTCTCCATGCAGTGTGAATTGCTTCCAAAGCCCATGTTTTTGCAGCATCAGGAATATCATATTTTTCCTACAAATTGGTTTTGTTGTGTTTAGTACGATATAATTCCATATACCAAAACCTATACACATGCGCATAACTGACTTAAGAGTTCCAATATTTAAGAGGATCCTTAAATTGAGGTTCTGGAACATCTGCAAGCTTGCCATTAAAGCTTACTTCAGTACCTCACTGTGGGACAGATTAGAGAGATCACAACAATTAGTGCCATCATGGATGGTAACGAGGATACTTTAATCTGATCATGAACATTCATGAAAGAATGGCCGATGTCCCTTATAGAATTAGTGGAAGAATGTGGCTTAAATGACTGTTGGAAATCCTATGTGGAAGTTCTACCAGAAACTCAAAAAGGTCAGCAAGCAGTTAAGATCTTGGTCTTGAGTTGCTTTTGGAGATCTAACTATAGATGCCTCAGAACTGGAGAAAAAGGTGAAACTAATGGAGGAGAATGTGATTTCAGACAACATTAAGGACAATGGAAGTTTTTTCTTAAGCAAGAAAGAATTCACAACGATAGAGGTTTGTTAAACAAAGCAAATGCAGAGTTCATTCAACTATTGAGGATGCTATCTTGAAGTAGACAGCCGGAGTAAAACGGCACAGCGAAGGGGATACAAACACAGTTTGTTTTCACAGTGTAATTGTTTCTTTTTTGGTAAGGTACTTTTTCTCACAGCGTCATTAAAATGAGAAGAAGATTGAACATCTATAAACCAAGAACGAGCAAGGTGTGTGGTTAGATAAGGAGAAGAGATTGCAAACCTTGGTATATTTCCACAAATCATCTTTTGTGTCCATTTTCCTCCAGTCAAATTTATCAAGAGGGCAGAGTGTTGCATTCCTTGCCAGTGTGCCAAGGAAACTACCCAACTCTTTTACAACAGCTTTACTGGGACCAATTGGTTGATTGAACTCATTCAATACTATCAGTTGACGCTCATGTCGCCCATGCACAGTATACATCTTTGTTCTACCTCTTTTCCTTTTTTGAGTAGGACCTGTGGTAGTAGTACCAAAGATAATCACCAAATTCTTAATGTTAGTTGAGTTAATGAATTAAATACAAAGTCGATAACTCTACATACAATCTATATGCTCTTGCCTTGTTCATCAGACTGTTCATTTGCTGCAATAGTGGTTGAATCCATTTGTGCTTGTCGTTCTACTGGTTGTTCTACATATGGACATGCTTCTGTCTGTATATGAGCTTCTACCAATGGATGTTTGGATGCCTCTAGCTGTTGTCCTTCGATTGAATTTGACAAATGCTCTTCACTTGACCGTAAGGTTTGAATAATTATTTGTACTGCCGATGAGCGCTTTCTCCTTACTATAGCTGCAACTGGTCCATCTTTAATGTACGAGGAGCTTCTTAATCTTTTATTTTGTTTTGAAGGCCCCTCTTGACTCATCATTCTCCAATTCTCTGTGTCACCGTAAAAAGCACTAAATATCATCAATACATTTACCCATCATTTGTCATTTGATTGTTGGACAAGAGTGAGTTGCTCTAGTGGTAAGCACCCTCCACTTCCAACCAAGAGGTTGTGAGCTCGAGTCACCCCAAGAGCAAGGTGGGGAGTTCTTGGAGGGAGGGAGCTCGAGCAAGGTGTGAGTCTCAGACCTTGGGTCTGGTGGCGGTTTTTGCCCAGCAAAAAATCCTAGCGAGGATAGGATTCACTTTCGCACCCGACGAAGATGTATTTTGACTATGCTGACCTAGCAGTCACGTGATAATGTCAGAAAATTTAGACCAAGATTTAAGGAAGTACTTATAGAAGTAAATTCTACTTCTTTGGAAGATTGAAGAAAAATCTTTTTACTTCCTTTATTTGCTAGGGTTAGGAGATTTGGTTCAACTTGGTTAACACTCTTCTATCTCTGGCCATCTACTATGAATTTATATATATAGTACGAGTTTGTTTTTGTACAGGTGCGCACCTACACATAAATCTGAGAGATCCTTTTTCTGAGCAGCAACTTTGCAAAAACCAAGAGCAAGACAAATTGAAAAACCTAGTTCCAGAAATTGATTCAAGTTTAGTTCGTTTTGTATTGATCTTATAATTAATATTTTGAGTTGTGATCTTACTTAGCTTGTATTAGAAGCAATTTGTAAGAACTCTTGAGTGACAATCTTTTGTTCTAGACTAAGGGGTCATTTGGTAGGAGATATAAGAATAGTGTTGAATATGATGTATTAGTAATACTAGGATTAGTTATGCCGGCATTAGTTATGCTGAGATTATTTCTTATCCACTGTTTGGTTTGCTATATTAAAGCATTGCATAATTTCTTAAAAAAATTGGTTGTTTACAAAAATACCCTCTACATTCTTTAACTTTGTATACTATTTTTATTGCAACAGTTTTATTACCCTCCACATTCTATACTCTCTCTAAACCAATTTTTTTTTTACAGGAGAGCAAAACTAAAAGAGAACTAATTGAAATATTAAGATGGAGAGAAAGAAGAGGGTTGTACATGGTCAAGCTAAAGATCAAATGGGAAGCGTTGTCTAAGGACAAAACTTGACAATTGAGAGAAAAGCTAAGGGCCTGGTCGAGTTGTGGGGATGGTAGTAGCATGTGGATCAAGACAGCGAATTGCATCAAGGAAGCAGTTAGAGAGGTGTTAGGCATCGCTAAGGGCTACTCTGGGAGGTACGGAGGAGATTGGTGATGGATTGGAGAGGTCCAAAAGAAAGTGGAGGTCAAGAAGATGGTGTATTTAAAGTTGGTAAGGACTAGGGAGCATAGACGAGGAGTCGAGGAGGATAAAAGGACAAACAAGGAGTTGTACAAGACGGCTAAGAGGGAAGCGAAGCTAGCGGTCATGACAGCGAAGACAAAGGCGTTTGGACGCTTGTATGAAGAACTTGAGGGCAAAGGCGAGAACAAGAAGTTGTACAAGCTAGCCAAGATGAGAGAGAGGAAGACCTGCGACCTGGACCAAGTGAAGTGCATCAAAGACAAGGAAGGAAGAGTTTTGGTGGAAGAGGCACATATTTTTATTTTTTTTTGATAAGGTAAATTGTATTAATTAAAAAGGAGAGAACTCTCGTATACACGAAGTATACCAAAGACGTAGAGAATTTACATCAGAACATGATTCTCTACAAAAAAACACACAATCTTTTATACAAGTAGGGGCTAAATGAGTGCACCAAAAAGCGATCAAAGACAAAAGATTATTCTTAAGATGTGAAAAAGGAGACTCAATCTCCTCAAAAGCTCTCATATTTTTCTTCCCCCATACTACCCACATGAGACCTAACGGGGCGAACTTCCACGCCTTCTGCTTTCTTCTTCTACGAAAACCGCCCCATTTATGTAACATTTCCTTTACAGTGCTTGGCATCACCCATTGAACACCAAAAAGATTCAGGATTGCCCTCCACAAAACAGAGGGCACAGGGCAATGCAACATAAGGTGATCAACTCTTTCCCTGAGCTTTTGCACATGTAGCACCAACTAACAAGTGTAATTCCCCTCTTTCGGAGATTTTCAGCAGTCAAGATCACTCCCCTTACCGCTAGCCATGCAAAAAAGCACACCTTCGTGGGCGCCCTAGGAATCCAGATCGAGTAGCATGAAAAAATGGTCTCCTCTCTCACCAACATACTCTGGTAAAAGGACTTAACGGTGAACAAACCATCGCCACGCAAGCCTCGTCTCCAAGAGTCACAGGATGGCTGAAGCCTGTCTTGCCCGTATAGCAGCGCCAACAAAACTTGGAGCTCCGCAATCTCCCAATCTTGCATGTTCCTCCTGAATGAGAGGTCCCATACNCCCCCCCCTTCATGCTCCTTGCGAATCTGTTGGACCATATTAGATGAAGGTGGCATGCGTATTTTCATAAGCTCTTAAATGAGGAAGGGGATAGGGACATTGTGTTGGGTGATCTGGAGCACTCCGAGAGGCACCGTGATTTTCGATATTGTAGATGTATTAAGGCAGAGGAGGTAGAGGGGCTATGCGTAAGTGCGACTGGGCCCGATGAGACTCCAATGGAGTTTTGGAAGAGTGCGAGCAGGACAGGCGTGGAATGGCTCGCCGACCTGTTTAATGTTATCTTTAGGACTTCCAAGATGCCCGAAGAATGAACGTGGAGTACGATGATTCCGTTGTACAAAAACAAGGGGGATATCCAAAGCTGCGATAAGTACAGGGGGATCAATAGGGGTGTCAATGGATCCTTAAAAATCGACTAAACCGATCGAACCGATTATTGAGTTTCTTTTAATAAAACCGTAGGTTTTTATATAAACTTATAATCGTACCGAATAATAGCGTAGGTTTATAATTTAATAAAAATAAATCGAAAAATACCAAACCGTACCGAATAAATTTATATATATAAATATATTTTATATACTAAGTTTGAAACTAACAAAGCATTAAAGCTTTTTCTTAGGTCTTGGGATTATGAACATGGGTACAAGTGACCAAATAATTAATATCCAAAGTTCCTACTTCCATACCTATTCTACTACTCATATCGAAACTAAATTAGTTCCAACATCTTAAGTAGCAAGTCACTGGGTACTCCAACGATCTTCAGTAGCAAGCCATAAGGTATTGGATATCTTTCCTCTCGTATGATTTAGATTTCTCTTGTTGGATACTAATCTTCTAATAAGCTCTATTCTTGAGTCCCAACTTGATTAGTATCTTTCCACTCGTATAATTTATATTTCTTTTGTATTTGCTTAATTTGTTTTAAGCTACCATAGAATAGTGGGATGAATCTCTATCTTGAACATCTTTCATGTTCCTTTAATCATCACTTTTAAAATAGTAAAAATGTCCAGAGAGTTTTGCCACAATCCCATGCAAGTACGCATTTATTGCATTCTAACTTAACTGCGACTCTTGCATGACGTTTTTAAAAAATCCCAAAAATTGAGAAGATGACTTGACCATTACTAAATTGCAGGAAATACACCTAATCATTTATCATTTACTGGGACATAAAGGAGATAAATATTTTCAATAGTATTTACACTAAAGATATATCAAATGGGAAGCGTTGTCTAAGGACAAAACTTGACAATTGAGAGAAAAGCTAAGGGCTTGGTCGAGTTATGGGGATGATAGTAGCATGTGGATCAAGACAGCGAATTGCATCAAGGAAGCAGCTAGAGAGGTGTTAGGCATCTCTAAGGGCTACTCTGGGAGGTACGGAGGAGATTGGTGATGGAACGGAGAGGTCCAAAAGAAAGTGGAGGTCAAGAAGATGGTGTATTTAAAGTTGGTAAGGACTAGGGAGCAGAGACGAGGAGTCGAGGAGGATAAAAGGACAAACAAGGAGTTGTACAAGACGGCTAAGAGGGAAGCGAAGCTAGCGGTCATGACAGCGAAGACAACGGCGTTTGGACGCTTGTATGAAGAGCTTGAGGGCAAAGGCGAGAACAAGAAGTTGTACAAGCTAGCCAAGATGAGAGAGAGGAAGGCCCACGACCTGGACCAAGTGAAGTGTATCAAAGACAAGGAAGGAAGAGTTTTGGTGGAAGAGGCACATATTAGATGAAGGTGGCAGGCGTATTTCCATAAGCTCTTAAATGAGGGGGATAAAGACATTGTGTTGGGTGATTTGGAGCACTCCGAGAGGCACCGTGATTTTCGATATTGTAGATGTATTAAGGCCGATGAGGTAGAGGGGCTATGCGTAAGTGCGACCGGGCCCGATGAGACTCCAGTGGAGTTTTGGAAGAGTGCGAGCAGGACAGGCGTGGAATGGCTCGCCGACCTGTTTAATGTTATCTTTAGGACTTCCAAGATGCCCGAAGAATGAACGTGGAGTACGATGATTCCGTTGTACAAAAACAAGGGGGATATCCAAAGCTGCGATAAGTACAGGGGTATCAATAGGGGTGTCAATCGATCCTTAAAAATCGACTAAACCGACCGAACCGAACCGATTATTGAGTTTCTTTTAATAAAACCGTAGGTTTTTATATAAACATAATCGTACCGAATAATAGCATAGGTTTTTAATTTTATAAAAATAAATCGAAAAATACCAAACCGTACCGAATAAATTTATAAATAAAAATATATTTTATATACTAAGTTTGAAACTAACAAAGCATTAAGGTTTTTTCTTAGGTCTTGGGATTATGAACATGGCTACAAGTGACCAAATAATTAGTATCCAAAGTTCCAACTTCCATACCTATTCTACTACTCATATCGAAACTAAATTAGTTCCAACATCTTAAGTAGCAAGTCACTGGGTACTCCAGCGATCTTCAGTAGCAAGCCACAAGGTATTGGATATCTTTCCTCTCATATGATTTAGATTTCTCTTGTTAGATACTAATCTTCTAATAAGCTCTATTCTTGAGTCCCAACTTGATTAGTATCTTTCCACTCGTATAATTTATATTTCTTTTGTATTTGCTTAATTTGTTTTAAGCTACCATAAAATAGTGGGATGAATCTCTATCTTGGACATCTTTCATGTTCCTTTAATCATCACTTTTAAAATAGTAAAAATGTCTTGAGAGTTTTGCCAAAATCATATGCAAGTACGTATTTATTGCATTCTAACTTAACTAGCGACTCTTGCATGACGTTTTTGAAAAATACCAAAAATTGAGGAAGATGACTGGACCATTACTAAATTGCAGGAAATACACCTAATCATTTATCATTTACTGGGACATAAAGGAGATAAATATTTTCAAGGGTATTTACACTAAAGATATATCTGTAAGGACACCCCCCACCCCACCCCACCCCCGGTCCCGTTACAGGTAATTTCAATTGTAAATCTGCCTCGAAGATATTGAGACAGATGAAGAGTATTACTTTGAGAAGCAGCAAGATACAGCCTTCAAGGGTGCCTGTTAAGGTATCGTTATTTATGAGAAGGCAGTAAAATGATAGGCTACCTACTGATGATATAATCACTAGGTTTGGATTTCTGGGAATATCTAAGGGTTCTTTTTGCTTGAAACCACAAATCAAATCTATCGAACATGCTTTTGGGAGTAACTACATAGCTAGGCAAGTCTGGAAATTCTTTGGAGATGCTTGTGGTATACCACCTGTAGGCAGAACCTGGAGACACATCTTAATGCAATGGTGGCTTGTTCAAGCCAAGAATTCAACCCACTCTGCCATCCTACAGGTTATTCCTTTAGAGATCTGCTGGGAATTATAGAAGCATAGATGAGATGCAGATTTACTAAAAGGCAATCGTCCACAGCAAGAGTGAAATATCATGTCAGACGTGAAGTAACTATGGTGAGAGTTCCACATGTGACCTTCACAGGATTGTGTCATCTTCACTAATTATTGCAGTTCCTCTAAAATCCAGGGAGTTGTACAGAAAGATGATAAACGCTAAAGAAAGTAACTTGGCCAGAAATGGAATTCATTATACCATAGATCACACAATGCTATGTAGAAAATGTGATATGAACTGCAGTTGAATAAAATAATGTGGACAGAGACATAAAAATCAATGAACACTTGAAGTAGCTTTTAACCTATGTTGCTAGGATCCTTCAAATTTTTTGTCGCACAATCCGACATGATTTGGGTGTGGGTGTGCAATCTGCACTGCATTTGGTCAACCTAACTTGGGTGCTTTGACTTTACTTATGGCCAAGAAGTATAGGTTGATTGGGTATTTGGTTTGATTTCTGGTGTATGACATATATATATTCACATAAAGTACCTAGAAAACTTTGCTATTACACAATATAACATAATAAATAATAAATATTATGTGTTTACAAAGAAACTTTTTTTGATGACGTAGTGTTTACAAAGAACTTAATTTTTACCAGAAATATTTTTTGCTATCTAGTTATTACAACACGGTTATTTCTACCACAAATACTTTTTGCTTTCTAGTTATTAACAAAGCTAAAGAAGCATAAATATATAATGATAGATTTGAAGCAATTTCTAATAAAATAACTACTTTTATCTGTTTAAAATATTATATATATTGTATTACTATATTTATAAAAATACAATATTTATAGCAATTTATAATTATATAATAGACATTTTCATTTAACTTAATTAAAATTAATGGATTTAAATCACCTTGTTAATCGACATATAAATTATTTTTCAACAGTCTTAAATAACTAATTGTCATATATATTATTCTTATACTAAATTTATTAGTTGTATTCTAGCACTCATATCCGTACTTGAATCTATATCCACAAATCCAAAATTCATGTGATGACAAATCCGGCCTCTAAATCTACACCCGAATCGGACACATGCATCCGTATCTGAGCAACACAGCCTTTAACAAGCATAAAGGATTCACTGACACAAACAAATGAGCATAAATGAAACTCTAGAAATATTTCAGTACCTGAGCCCAAGCATGCTCACACACAACATGTTCATGTGAAACTGAAAAGCTAACAACAACAACAACAACAACAACCCAGTATAATCTCACTAGTGGGGTCTGGGGAGGGTAGTGTATACGCAGACCTTACCACTACCCTGGGGTGGAGAGGTTGTTTCCAATAGACCCTCGGCTCCCTCCCTCCAAGAACTCCCCACCTTGCTCTTGGGGTGACTCGAACTCACAACCTCTTGGTTGGAAGTGGAGGGTGCTTACCATCAGAGCAACCCACCTTGTCA
>AWOL01S0025449.1:30296-79210 GCA_000715115.1 Nicotiana otophora
TTTTTTTTAATTTTTTTTTTTTATTATTATTATTATTATTATTATTTTTTAAGCCGAGGGTCTTTCGGAAACAGCCTCTCTACTCCTTCGGGGTAGGGGTAAGGTCTGCGTACATACTACCCTCCCCAGACCCCATTAATGGGATTCTACTGGGTTGTTGTTGTTGTTGTTGTTGTTGTTCAGAATTTAGTTTTGATTGTGCTCCATCAAACACTTGTATGACCTTCTTAGTATTATACTAATCTTTTTTTCTTTGCGATCTACTTTTTTAATCTCTAACACTCTTTTTATGGAATAAATTTATGTATCCTAAGATTTTTTAACTTGAAAAATAATTTTACTCATATGATAAATTTAAAAAATAATTTAATTAGATTCTCTTGCTAAATAATTAATTGAAAGATTTGATTATTTGGTTTTAACATAAAATATAATTTATTTTCTGTTGATTTAGATTCTTAATATTAATTCATCTCATGTTTGAATATTTAACTCTAATTATAATTTTATCCACCATAAATTTTATTTTTAAAGAGTAAAAAGATTGACCTGACATTCTACTTTTAGATCTTTATGTTTGCAAAATCATTAATGGTACCGGCTCTTACCAACTTTTTTCTTTCTTTTCTCACACATTTATATTCCTAAAAAAATTCTTAGTTGTTCTTTAATAATTGGATATATTTTTCTATATTACACAAAAAGTTAATATTAAAAAAATATTATTTGAGTAGGAAAGCAATTTAAATATAATATAATAATATATTATCGTAAAGATTTTTTTTCTCAATTTCAACGCTTTATGCAGTCCGTTTAGCATTTCTTTTATTTTTTCTTGGTATTGAATATTATGGAGTGGTAATGTATTACTAATATTGAAGATTCTTATGAAATTGATTTTATTAAACCTTCCTACATATTTTTAATAATAATTGAATAGAAAGGATTGTATTAATTTTAAAATTTTAAATATTAAAAATATTAACATAGAAGTTATTGCAGTCCAAAAAAATAAGTAATTACAACTATGTCCTTTCCCTATAAATTCTTCTGTTTAATATTTTAGGACTGTTTTGGTCTATCGATATTATATTCGGATGTTTATAATAATATAGGCTCCCATGTTTCAAAATAGATTTGGACAATATAATACATTTAAAAATTAAATTTGTAATAGAAATTTTTTAAGAAGTATATCCTAAAAGTAATAGGATTACATAGCTAAAAATATGTCAATATCCCAAAAGTAATTATACTAATAGAAAATCTAACAAGACCCTAAAGATTTTAGGTTTACATGCTAACATGTAGTATTTCTATATCCGAAAATAATTATACTAATAGAATTACTAAAGGTAATGCAGTATTATATCCTAAAACTAATAAGATTACAAGGTTAATGTCTAGAAATCCGATTATGATTGTGAGTTATTATGCATAATATTAAAAGATTATTTTTGTAATCTAATATTTTTAATAACCTTAAAAGTGGCTATTTTTACCTTTAATTTGCCCTCATGTTCATATATGTTGAAAGTGCAGGGTGGCGTGCACAAGTAGGTTATTTTCGTACCATCGTTTAAATTTTGATCTCGAGGAAATAAATTCATCAAAAATGATAGCGGTTAAAAGTTGAAGCTTGCATGTCAGAACTCGCGGTCATGTTCTGACATATCACCAAAAAATCTGGCGGTTGCTCTATATATGCAATTATTTTTAAAACATGCAAAAAGTTTACATGTATCGAGTGGAAGAAGGCCCGGTGAAAATAATAGCTTTGGGACCGTAACAACTCCAAAATACATTTTGTATTGATGATAATATCTAACGATTACAACTCAAAGAAGTAGAATAACAGTAATGAAAATACAGAATGCAGAAGCTAAGTAAGATAGAATATAACCAAATAAGGGGATGAGAAGCTAGACTCGAAATTGGAGAGGAGAGGACTCAGACATTTTTTTCAAAAGTATTCACATGCCCCGCATATTCCTCCTAGATCCCAAATATAACTCTCCGATATTCTATTCGGTTGTTTAATCCTTAGGCTTTCTCTTAAATTAGGTCCTGGCCCAATAGTCCTAATTGAATCAATTTTGTTCTAACACATTTGGCCCATAAGTCCTTACTGCATTAGCCTTGTTCACAACAATATTCTCCTCCTAAAAAAGAACCTTGTCCTCAAGATTCGAGTTAGGAACACTGCTAGCAAAAATTTTAAACTTTTATCTAACTCTTAATAGGTTTTATAAAAAAAAACTACAAAAATTGTCCCATTCTTAGAGTATAAATTTTATTTTTAAAAAAATAAATCAAATATATATATATATATATATATATATATATATATATATATATAGCACAACCCCACGATCCCCTTTCTCTATAGGTCTCTTTTAAATTCACACACTGCACTATAAAATCTTCATTGTTCAGCACAAAAAAAATGGGGGATCGAATAAAAAAAAAATTAGCAACTAAGAGAAAAGAATACTCTTTTTTAGAGCAAATAGTTTACTTGGAGATAAATTATTTAGGAGAAAGATTATGCGGAAGAAGTTTTAACGTCGAGGTTACGTTCGAAATTGCTGAAGAGTTAACGTCTTTTAACTCTGGAATAAGTAGATTGTAGCTGTTAGCTTTTTTAACTCTTTGCAAAAGGTTCCTTTCTCCTCTTCTCAGTAATATTTAACCTATTGCGGATGTATTCTCAAATATTTTTATCTGCTTTGCTTAAAAGCCATATATTGTGTCGTTTCATTGTTGTCGATTTCCTTAATTTAAGTAGTTTAATGTTATTGGCTACTTGTATGTTTAACCTGTAACTCATTAGTTTTGCTTTCCTGTTTCTTTTAACTTTTAGTTTCTATGTTTTCTAGAGTAGTTTTGATAATGAGTAAAAAAATAAAAGTAAAAGATTTTGTTTGCAATAAAGTTCTAAAAATGCTATTCTCGATAGCATTAAAGAATGAAATCTCATGTTCACCTATTTTATTCATGAATGTCTTAACATTATGCTTCTGTTGAATTTTATAAATAAAACATATAGTTGCTTTACCGAGATGTTTGGATGATTAATCAGTATTTGATTTTTTTTGTAAAGTAGTTAGTAGTTGATTTATTATGTTTAAACATCATGGATTGTTTTATGCCAATTTGATAAACTAATATTACTTTCTCGTTTTTAAAAAAAAAGAAAACCTTTTGGGTGTTGTTTAATAATAATAATAATTAAATGTTAGTGCATCAGTTACTTTTATCCGTAATTCTCAAATTGCCCGAAGATCACCGAATTCTTAGTTGTCTCTTTTCCTCAACTGTTAACAATTATGATTTGAAGTTAATAAAAGAATGAATTGATTTACGTTTGGGACTAGTTTAATTTAGTAGTGGGTTGCTGAATTTTTCTTTTTTTATTTAAGAAAAAAAAATAATAACACAAGAAGGTAAAGAGATTTTGGCCTCAAAAGTATCCTGTTAGGCACACGTCTTTAAGTAAAATAAAGATAAGTTAGCTTATTTCTTTCACGTTGGATAATGACGTACATACTCCAAAAGTTAAAATATTTCTTGACTTCCAATAACTACATATTCCAAAACTCATCAGCCTTACATTTATTTCAAAAATAATTGAAATACTATAAAACGTTAGAAAATTTTTAGATATACTTTAAATATTAGCCCATGTGTTCATACCCGAATCTTGGATTAATATGCTCAAGTAATAAAAGGATCATGTGCGCATTTCCGCGTCTTGATACCTTTAAATTTAAAATAATTATGTTTTGACCATGTGTACATTCCGTACCTTGCTATTTCAAATAAATACCTTGTGTGCATACCGCATCTAGGCCAAAATAATTAATAAAATTTAATAATTAATTAAGGGATAATAGACACATCACAACCAGTAATATATAAGCATAGCCAATAATTGATTTAAGCCTTACGTTAGTCAATAAAAGCGACCGTGCTAAAATCACGGGACTCGAGGGATGCCTTACACCTTCCCCTCGGTCAACAGAATTCATTACTCAATCTTCTGTTTTCGTAGACCATAAATAAAGAGTTAAAGCTTCCATTTGATAACGGATTCAAATAAAAGGTGACTTGGCACCAAAACTCAATTCCAAGTGGCGACTCCAAATAATAAATAATCCCTTTTCAAAACGTCACTTTAATTGGAAAAACTCTTCAAACTCAGCCTCGTAAAAGGATTGCGGGAAAAAAGAGGTGTGACAGCTCTGGCGACTATGCTGGAGAAAATTAATAAGAATTCGAGCTTTGTATATTGATTCATGTTTGGCTTTTATCATGTTTTGGATATTATTGTGTTTTGGAGCCTAATGTTCAATTTGTCACTTAATTATCGCTTTAATATTTATTTGAAATGTGATATAAATTGTATCTTCTCTCGCACCCCTCTGAGTCTTCTAATAGGTAGTTATGTTGTGTTTGCCTACGAGCATCACAAAATTTCTGTCTTGAGATAAAGCCAGTTAGCCTACCAGCTTCTGGTGAAGGATTTAGTCACACATGTTTAGGCAGGAGAGCCATTAGCTAGCCAGTGTTGTTCTACTACTGGTGACGCTTGACGCTCCTCGGCTCGGGTTGTCCGCCCGGGTAAGCCAGGGCTAGATACCACCCCCTTTAGGTTTTGGAAACATAGAAGAACAATCCACAAACAATAAATATCCCTAGTAGGCTATGCTTTATTTGCATCATGTGCATCGGGACTCGGCACAGGGGTCGAGCCCGTCTAGGACAGGTACCAATTTTTCAGACCAATATGTTTATTTTTCTGTGCTACATATAATATTATTTGGTAGGCTTTACTAAAATGTTGACCGACTTTAGGATAGATTGATTGAACACGGAAGAGAGAAAGAGAAAATTTCCTCAAAAGTTTCATAAAAACCCCATTTTGTTAATAACATTTTGAAGGGTTCCAATGTGTAAAATCACAATTTTCAAAATATTTTATTTATTTATTTATTTAGACCGAACTACGCGAGTCTAATTCTCACCGAATGTGAGATACGTAGGCAAACCTCATCGGTTCCGACCCTCAATTTTTAAAAATCCAAAACATATTTTATTTAATTCCTTCTTTAGGAATTATTTCTTTGAGACATCAAATATAAAAATCCAAAATATATTCTATCTTCTTTAGAGGTCTTTCTTTCAAAAAGAAAAGAAGAAGAGAGAGTTAGTTTATTTACTTTATTCTTGATCCTCCCGAACTACACAAGATTTGATTCATGTGGCGTCATGATACGTAGGCAATCCCCATCGGATTCGATCATTGCCATCAAATAAACTGAGTAAAAAAAAGAGAGAAGAAAGAAAAAGAAAGAAAGGAGTGACAAAAATAACAAAGAAAAACAAAGAGTGAAAAACAACCAAAGAAAAAAAAGCAAGAGTGAAAAAATACAAAAAGAGAACTCTTTGTCAAATTTTAAAAATAAAACTGCGGAAAGTTTCCATGAATGCTGTCAAAAAGCGCAAGCAAGCCGCCAGGATAAAGCCTCTAATGAATGAAGCAGAAATGGTTACAATTTTCCTACAGCCCCAAGAGGCGGACTACTTCCAGAACATGATGTCCGTTATGGGTAATCCATTCGCTGAGGCTATCAAAATTGGGAAAATGGTCGAATGGTTTAAAGGGCCAAATCTTGAGTCATGCTGCTTTTAAGGCCACATCACAGACCGTTCCTAATGGTTCGGGCGGTTTGGTGAACAGAAACAGGAGGGAAGAAGGCGCCATGATGGCTTTGAGCTCGAGGGGGCCCGCAGGTTATTCAACCAATCATATATGCTTCCTAAGGTCCCATAACGATATAATTCCCATCAAGATGTTGTTTATGATATGGCACTTCCTCTCTATGCAGTGATGAACGCGCAACCTTACACGCGGCTACAACATTATACATAAAACCGAGCTCCACCTCCCAGAAATGCCCGTCCCTACCAAGCTCCATAGAATCCCCAACCAAATGTTCCCCAATACAATCCTCGCCCAAGAGATCCTATTAGAAAGAATTAGTTCACCCATATTGGTGAATCATATTCAAGTTTGCTTCAAAAGCTAATCGGGCTAGGTCTGCTGCAGCTAGTGGACCCGAACCGGCCAAATTCCGAGTCCCCCTCGCACCAAGCTGATGCTAGATGTGAATACCATTCTATAGCAGTGGGACATGATACAAAGGATTGTTGGGCCCTCAAAAGGGCGATTGAATAATTTGATCCGTCTCTGAAAGCCATTGTAGCCATTGCCGCAATAGAAAAGAAACCTAAAAATGGGCGCCAAACCTGAAACTTTCCCTGTCATACGGGAATTTCGGTAGCCGGTCTTGCTATCTTTTCTGTATTTTGGGTTATTTTAGGGTGTAATCCGAATTCTTTTACTTTACTGTCTTACTTTCTGATGTAAATCCTTCTATTTTTTTACATATAAAATTCAAATAAATGAAATCAATATTTTATCATCCATGAATGTCTTTATTATTAATCTTGTCACCTTTCTTATTCTCTTTTCAGTTTCGTTAATGCATATTTTAATAACATGACATGCTTGCGGACTTCATGCCCAGATCCTAAAACGATGTCAGATCTTGAAATAATAAATCAAGAAGTAGAATGTGTCCAAGATAAGGCTTGTAAGAAAATAAACAGAGAATTAGGACAACAAGTCTAAACCAAGTCCAAACAAAAATTGCCCTTACTTGATTGGTTTATGGCACTGAAGCCGTGATATCGGTAGAAGTTGAAATTCTCTCTCTTCGGATCATTGTTAAAACTGAGTTCGAGGATGAAGATTGGGTCAAGAAATGATTGGAGCAATTGACTTTGGTTGATGAAAAGCGATTGGTTGCAGTTTGTCATAACTAGTTGTACCAACAAAGAATGGCCCGTGCCTACAACAAGAAAGTGCGGCCCAAGAAATTTGAAGTAGGGCAACTCGTTCTGAGGCGTATTCTTCCGCATCATGAGGAAGCTTAAGGAAAATTATCCCGATTTGGAAGGTCTATATATTGTAAAAAGAGTGCTGCCAAAAGGGAGTACTGTATTTGGGAGACATCGAAGAAAATATTCCCGATACAACTGTCAATGCAGACGCGGTCAAAAGGTACTATGTATGACCCTTTACGCAACTTTAATTCTCTCTGATTGGGATGACGAAGGCTTTCATTCTCACTACCCAAATACTATTAACCCGTTGCTAACCCTTTGAGCTAGATACTTTTTCCTTAGCCACCCTCTTTGGAACCTTGTATGTAATGAGAAAGGAGAAGAAACAGAAAATAAAAAAAAGAAGTAAAAAGGAAAAAAATAAAAAAGAAAAGAAGCAAAAGAAAACAAAACAGAAAAACAAACAAAAATCATAATAAATTCAAGTTCATTGAACTACGTCCGATCTGTTTCCGAAAGGATACGTAGGAAACTTCACTCTGGGTTCGATCATACCAAAACAAAAATCCACATTTCTCCAAAAGTGAAAACTGGGGTAGACGTTTCAATGATTCGGCGATGGTTTTGCCCGAAAGGTTCTAAAGTTGTAATTCAATACCCATTCTTTTTACCCAAATCCTTTCAAGTCCTTCCGATCAATTGGCGAGAATGTTCAAGAATTGGAGGATACTATTACTTGGATCGGATGCAACCTAATGAGAGAAACAAAATGAGAGAGTCCTATTAGTGAAAACCCTCATGGGCACTGTAGGGCAATGGTGACTAGAGGTAATAAAATTGAGAGAGTCTTGTTAGTGAAAACCCGCAAAGGCACTATAAGGCGATGGCGAGAAGAGAAATGAGAGAGATCAGCTAGTGAAAACCCGAAAAGGACACTGTTGATTGAAAAGAGGAACCACACAGCCATAGCATCAACACAGTCCTGAGCAAGATTTTTTGGTTTCAAGTCAAAAGTTGTGATGAGTTTCTAAGAGTCGGACAATTTACATATATCATGCATCCAGTCCAAAAGGCATGTTATGTTCATTGAAGTCCGCATGTACTCCCAGATAAGTCCATCTTTCTATTCCCCGAAAGGGACACCTCTTATTTTAAACTCATTCTCTATTCCATTATTTATATTTCTTTGAATCCCTTTCGGTCTAACTTTGTTTAACAAATAAGGCAAAGAAATGACGACAAGATCGATTTATAGGGTTCTCGTATGAAGCGAGCTGTTATATTCAAACAAAGGCAAAAAAAAACAAAAAAAATTGAAAAAGGTTAAGTCCCACACGACCAACCGTCATGGCAAAGTTTGGAAATGCCAAAGGTTCTCCAGGTTCAGAAATTGAGTTGGTATTCAGGAAATAATCAGTTGCAGTTGAGAAGAAAATGAGCCGAGATCAAGAGATCGAAATAATCAAGGCCACAAACTGACCTCCATTTTAACACTAACGATTCTTTCTTTGTTCAGAACAGGAACAAAACAGTTGTAGGAAACAGTTCGTGAAAAGACGAACACCACCAAGTGAAATTCTCAAATCCTTGATTTTCTTCCAATATACATGTAAACATGTTATTTTTAGTTTCATTATAGGTAATTAATACCCTACCTTCAATACAGGGTACTACATCCCCTGACTGCATTACTTTCTGCCTATATATGGTACGATATTCCCTAGAAGCATTCCAGAGTGCCACGACCTCATCTTATTGCCAACACATGGTACTACATCCCCTGGTTGTATTTATTATTGCAAACATAGGGTACGACATTCCCTAGTAGCATCCTAGGGTGCCAAGAGCCTCACTTTGTTGCCAACACACGGTACTACATCCCCTGGTTGCATTTTTTGTTGCAAACATAGGGTACGATATTCCCTAGTAGCATCCCAGAGTGCCAATAGCCTTACCTTATTGCCAACACAGGGTACTACATCCACTGGTTGCATTTCTTGTTGCAAACATAGGGCACGACATTCCCTAGTAGCATCGCAGAGTGCCAAGTGCCTCACCTTATTGCCAACACAAGGTACTACATCTCTTGGGTGAATTTCTTGTTGCATACATAGGGTACTACATTCCCTAGTAGCACCCAGAGTGCCTCGAGCCTCTTCCTATTGCTAACATAGGGTACTGCATCCCCTAGTTGCATTACTTTCTTCCAACATAGGGTACGACATTCCCTAATAACGTCTTAGAGTGTCACGAGCCTCATCTTATTGTCAACACATGGTACTACATCCCCTGGTCATATTATTTTCTACCTACATAGGGTACGACATTGCCTAGTAGTATCTTAAAGAGTCAAGAGCCTCACCTTATTGCCAATACAGGGTACTACATCCCCTGGTTGCATTTTTTATTGCAAACGTAGGGTACGTCATTCCCTAGTAGCATCCTAGAATGCCACGAGCCTCATTTTATCGCCAACACGGGGTACTACATCCCCTGGCTGTATTACTTTCTGCCAACATAAGGTACGACATTCCCTAGTTGCACCTCAGAGCGCCACGAGTCTCATCTTATTGTCAACACAAGGTACTACATCCTCTGGTTGCCTTCCTTCCTATTAACATAGGGTACGACATCCCCTATTATTTAAAAAAAGAAGAAGAAGAAGAAACCCATGTCTTTTTAATTCTTTATTGTGCAATAACAAAGATAGTTTAATATGTTTTCAATAACTCACAAAACTTTCCTAGTGCAAACTGGGGCAGAAAAGTTTTGTTCGTTTTGTTTGTTTCTGATGGCTTGCAGGTTTTTTTGCAAAGTACAGATTGGATGTGCAAAAATAAGATTCCAGCTCTCGCCAGAGAAAGCGGAGCGTTTGCTCTCAATATCAGCCGAACCAGCTTTGACATAATGCATGCATGCGGAGACATAGAGTCTCAAAATCCATCATCTTACCATCTGATCAGAGAACAAGATGTGAGAATATTTCATAGTATGTTGCATCGAGAGGATCAAGTTTCAGTCTAAAGTCAATGGGGGAAGCAAGTCAAGAATCAAGACAAGACTTCAGATGGCATTAAGATAAGAATTTTGAAACTCTTAGATTTCAAGAGTATGTATTTGATGTAATAGTAGGAACTGCGGACTGGAACTTCGACGGAACCTCACTCGACTCTCCATCGAAGCATAATCCATCACTCTACTTCCACTTGAACTACACGTGACCTGATTCCCTTATAACCCGGGATATGTAGGTTGCCTAAAACCAAGACTCAGTCACATCTTTTTCATTTATCTTATTTTCCTTTTTAAATAATAGTGAGGTCAAAAATCAGTCACCTTGTTCATTTTCTTTGCCGGAAAACTCTTCATGTTTCCAAGCAAAGAGGGGCATGCTGTGAACACCTAATTTTTTATCACACCCAAATTCTATATTATTTTAGTGTAAATATTTCTTTTAGGTCTAATCCTAATAATTTAAATTTTTATCTAACTCTTAATAGGTTTTATAAAAAAAAAACTACAAAAATTATCCCATTCTTAGAGTATAAATTTTATTTCTAAAAAAATAATTCAAATATATATACATATATATGGTTTCTTTTAATTAGAATTTTTAATATGTAAGCTATGGTATCTTTATTAGTATAGTTTAAACTATAGTGTAATTATTCAGCTATCTTATGTATATAATATTTAAGTCTAAAGTAGTTGGCTAATATTTTTAGCTATGCATTTTACTTTCTCTTTTCTTCATTAAAAAAATATTAATAAGAAAGAGTAATTTAAGAAAAAAGGCAACTGACGTCTGGTCTAACTAACCTCCCTACACTTTTCACACACTCACGTCTTTTACCCTCAACCCCTCACGTTCACTCAGCACACACCCCACGATCCCCTTTCTCTATAGGTCTATTTTAAATTCACACACTGCACTATAAAATCTTCATTGTTCAGCAGTTAGAAAAAAAAGGGGATAGAATAAAAACAAAATTAGCAACTAAGAGAAAAGAACACTCTTTTTTTAGAGTAAATACTTTACTTAGAGAGGAAATTATTTAGGAGAAAGATTCTGCGGAAAAAGTTTTAACGTCGAGGTTTCGTTCGAGATTGCTGAAGAGTTAATGTCTTTTAACTCTGGAATAATTAAACGTCTTTTAACGTCTTAATTAAGCGATAATAGATACATCACAACCAGTAATATATAAGCATAGTCAATAATTGATTTAAGCCTTACGTTAGTCAATAAAAGCGACCGTGCTAGAACCACGGAACTCGAGGGATGCCTTACACTTTCCCCTCGGTCAACAGAATTCCTTACTCAGTCTTTTGTTTCCGCAGACCATAAATAAAGAGTTAAAACTTTCATTTGATAAGGGATTCAAATAAAAGGTGACTTGGAACACCAAAACTCAATTCCAAGTGGCGATTCCAAATAATAAATAATTCCTTTTCAAAACGTCACTTTAATTGGAAAAACTTTTCTAACTCAGCCTCGTAAAAGGGTTGCGGGAAAAAAGAGATGTGACAATGATAAGAAAGTGGATGGCTAACAAGTGATTTCGTCGAGAGACCAAAGACCAGTGTACTAATGAGCATAACAATAGTTCTAAGGGTGTATAGAAAAAGAGCCTTATCTTGTTAAAGAACCTGCAACATACAAATAATTTCCATTGATGAGAATATTGCTCCAATATCTGCTACCACCTCATATTTAAAATATTGTAACACCTCAACATCACCTATAGTAACAATATAAGTATACCAACTCTTTCTTCCAACAAACAAATGAATGATAAGTCCACGTAAACAAATCTTGGGGGACCAGTTGTTGGCATACACGACTTTAATTAAATGCTCATCACCATTTATTTCTACTATTTCCACAGCCCCCCGAACACTAGTTTGAATCTCGTCAAATTGCGCATCATAGTTCTGGAACCCAATAACAACATCAAGCAGTGCAATATGATTCATTCCAACAAGCAGCATGAAGCAAATCTCAGTTTCGCAATCAAGAGCAGTACTAAAATCATGTTGTGAAACTATTCCACCAAAATTTTATATTTAACATCTAAATATTCATCTAAGACTAGTGTATATTCTTCCCCTACAATTAAAGGACATGTGGATGCTATGTAGTCATAGACAACATACAGCCCATTGGACTAGGTGTGACTACCTACAATTATGAAATAAGACCTCGAAGGTTCAACTGGAACCAATACCAAGTCATTTTCTGTTGAGTGCAAGCTAAAACAAGAAAGCGTTGAAGCTTCAACTTGAGAATCACTGTCACTTTTAAATGCCTTCAGTAATATGCCCCTAGTCTCTGAACCAGCAAATTGAATGTCAATAATTTCATTCGTCCTGTAGAGAGAGAGAGAAAATAAGGGAGGGATGATGAGAAAAATAAATTCCCAAGTTACCCATGTCTTTAGGATCCAATGCACGGGCATCAAGCAAGACTTGGCACCCATCTTCATATGTCAAATTCATGCACTGATAAGAGAACACAAACAATTACATCTTCTTTCTTTCCTTATTCTGGTTATTCTTTTCTAAGTAATTATCAAAGAGATTAAAAATTGAAGAAGTAGCAACTACCAATGCAAAATCAGACAGAAAAATGGAGAAATACATACACCATTGCCATCCCGGATCCTACACGTGAGTCATAGAGTTAGAAATCACATACTCTGAATAGAATCTTAGAGTTAAGGTCTTGGAATTTATCCCTGGTGCCGTGATAATGTGATTTCTAGAAGGGCTCATCTCAATTTCCAGCTCGGTCATAGTTGGTTAATAAGAGATTGAAGACTTGGAACCCGAGACTTGATAATATACTCCAAATGTTTCGACGGGATTTCTAAAGATGTTCTTGTTATAAATCTGTATTTCTGTAATAAACAATTAAACTTCTGTAATAAACAATTAAACTTTCTGAAATATATAAATAAAACAGAAAGTTAGTAATACTTATTTAACGAAATAAATTCTGAAAAAACAGTATAGGAATAAATCGAGCCCACTGAATATACAGTATGTCTTTAAGGAAATTATTCCCCTCAAGTACCCGAGGTGCTGGAATATATCCTCCCAGGATAGAACGATTTAACTCACCGGAGTGTTGGTACCAAAACACCGGTGAACAGCGACGACGGCGCGAGGCTTGCCTTCTTCTTAACTCTTTAAGAGCTAGAAGAAGAACAATTATATATATACCCATCAAAAGCCTTTTCTTCCTCCAATATGGGACAATGTCCCTTTGTCAAGGAGGGAAACTCAAATATTTTATTTTCCCTCCATTTCTTATTCACCCTCTTTATGCTACACAAGCTTAAAATTCCAACAGTTCTATATCCGTCCTGTGAGCGAGATGCCGTAAGATTGGGCAAAAATGCTCTGGAACACAATTCCTATTCGATATTTGCAACTTCTTTGATTAGGCTAGTAGCAGTCAGTTGCTGTTGAACCGCGGGCACTGAGCCTTCGACTAGCACTTTCACATCGTTGTCTTCCTCAGACTTCCCATCCTTGAAGGTAGGCTCCATCGGTGTTATATGGAGTAATGTAGTTACGTTTGAAAGAGAACTAATGTTGAATACTTGGTCGTTGGTGTTCCCCGAAATTTCTTGTGTCGAACAACCAACATCCATGCTATGCTTACGATCGATCTCCTTTTTCAAATATTTCATCGAACACCTTGCACGCTTCCGTTTTGCCTCTGTAGTAAGATTGCTCTGACTCGCCAAATCCTAATAAAATAGCCTCAAAACGACTCTGGTACTCGGACACATTGGTTGTTTGCCGGAGCTTCGCCAATCGTCCTTCGACTGATTCTAGTCCCTTTTGATGGAAACGAATTCGCACCTTCACAATAAGATGTTCCCAATCCACCAGCTGCTTGTTCCGAAAGAGTCATCGGTACTAGTTTAAAGCTTCTCCATCGAGATAGGTACCATAATATTACACACAACTATTGTGGCAAGAAAGGACACATCAAAAGGTTTTGCCACAAGTTGAAGCAAGACACTAGAGAAGGAAACAAAGTTGAAAATAACGAGAACAATGTTGCTGCGATTGTTCGAGATAACCTTTTTTTTGCTTATGATGAAAACGTCATCAAATTGGTATCCCAAGAGACGAGCTGGATAGTAGATTCTGGAGCTACCTCACATGTCAAACCAAAAAAAGACTTTTTCTTATCTTATACTCTTGTTGATTCCGGAGTGTTAAAGATGGGCAATGCCAGTGAAGTTAAGGTGTTTGGTGTTGGCACAGTTTGTTTGAAAACTAATAATGGTTCAACGTTAGTTCTTCAAGATGTCAAGCATGCTCCAGACTTTTCTTTCAATTTGATCTCCGCAGGAAGATTAGACGATAAAAGTTACCATAATGCCCTCTTTAATGGACAATGGAAGCTCACCAAGGGTTCGTTAGTAGTGGCTCAAGGATTCAAGTCTGGTCATTTATATGTGATACAGGGCTCTATTCTTAATGACTCCATAAATCTAGTGGAAAGTGACACTTTATCAGAATTGTGGCACAGAAGATTGAGTCATATGAGTGAGAGGGTGATTACGTGTTTGGCTAAGAAAAGTTTGCTTTCTGGAGTGAAACAAGCAAAGCTGAAAAGATGTATCCATTGTTTAGCTGGAAAATAGAAAAGAATTTCCTTTCGTAGCCATCCTCCCTCAAGAAAGCCCAATTTATTGGAGCTAGTACACTCTAATTTGTGTGGCCTTTTTAAAGTAAAGTCAAAAGGTGGTGCACTTTATTTTGCGACCTTCATTGATGATCATTCTTGTAAGCTCTGTGTGTATCCTTTGAAATCTAAAGATCAAGCACTTGGCGTGTTTAAGGAATTTCAGACCTTAGCTGAGAGACAGACATGGAAGAAATTAAAATATATTCGCACTTACAATGGTGGTGAATATTGTAGTCTTTTTTATAACTATTGCAAGGAACAAGGAACTCAACATCAGAAAACTCCACCCAAGATGCCTCAATTGAATGGTTTGGCAGAGAGGATGAATAGAACTCTAGTTGAAAGAGTTAGATGCTTGCTTTCAGAGGCTAAACTTCCAAATACATTTTGGGCGGAAACACTTAACACTGTTGCCTATGTTAGCAATTTGTCTCCTGTTATGCCTTTGCATGGTGATGTCCCAGACAGAGTTTGGTTTGCCAAAGATGTTTATTATAATCACCTAAGAGTTTTTGGGTGTAAAGCTTGTGTGCATGTTTCTAAAGATGAGAGATCGAAACTGGATGTCAAAACTAAGCAGTGCATCTATATTGGTTATGTTCAAGATGAGTTTGAGTATCATTTTTATGATCCAGTTGACAATAAACTTATTAGAAGTCGTGATGTAATATTCTTTGAAGACCAGACTACTGAAGATATTGACAAAGCTGAGAAGATAGATTCTCATAGTAATAAGAGCTTAGTTGATATTGATCCAGTTTCAATTGCTAAGGCACCTATTGCACATGAAGGTACCCAAGACAATAATGAAGATATTGATCAATATCAACATAATCATCATAGTGGAGATATTATGGATGCTCCAGTTGATGAAGTTGTGGTTGGTCATCAATCAATTCCTGCTCAGGTAACTACTTCGAGTGCTCCTGAAACCTCTCTTAGAAGATCTACAAGGGAGAAGCAAAAATCCATGCGCTATCCTTCTGATGAGTATGTATTTTTGACTGACATGAGAGAACCTGAGAATTATGATGAAGCTATGCAAGATACTCACAAAGATCAGTGCATCGAAGCCATGGAAGATGAGATGAAGTCACTTCATGAGAATGGCACATATGAGTTAGTGAAATTGCTGAAAGATAAGAGAGCTTTATCTAACAAATGGATATTCAGAATAAAGCAAGATAACCGTACCTCTGCGCCTAGATACAAGGCGAGGTTAGTTGTTAAAGGTTTTGGCCAGAAGAATGGAGTAAATTTTGATGTGTTCTTTCTTGCCACAGAGGTTGCATGTAATATTATGGTATTTGGACCTTGACTTACTTCTACTTTTACCTCTATTCCTCGAGCCTCTTGTTCTATCTCTCCCCCGGTCTTCTGTAACCAAGATATCTGCTTGTGAGAATGAACCCTGAGATTTTCTCCTTACTTCCTCATTCAACACACCACTCTTGGCATATTCCATGGTCACCTTACCTCCAGGAGCTGAATTTGTCAAAGAAATACGAAGAGTTTTCCAAGAGTCTGGCAAAGTATTAAGAAGCCAAAGTCCTTGTATCTCATCATCAAAATTAACTCCCATTCTAGACAGCTGATCAAGGACGCCCCGAAAATTATTTATGTGATCAAGGATAGGGCTGCCTTCCTTGTATTTAAAGGTCATCAATTGCTTTAGCAAGAACAACTTGTCGTTCCCAGCTTTTGAAGCATAAAGAGTCTCTAGCTTTTCCCACAACAATATCGCATGTGTCTCATTCACAATATGGTTGTGAACATTATCTTCAACCCATTATCGTATATATACACATACTTGTTGGTGCTCGAAATCCCAATCTTCATCAGATATAGTCTCGGGTTTATGAGCTGCAAAAACGGGTATATGCATCTTCTTCATGAACAACAAATCTTTCATCTTGCTTATATTCGCCTCCATTTCGTAACAACCCGGATAAATAACCAAGGCTCTGATGCCATTGTTATGTCGAGGAAGAGGCAAACCCGAAAATAAAGAAGATATAGAATACCAAATTATAATGTGGAAAATCCTTCAAATCGAAGGTAAAAACTACGGGATCACAAAGATCCAAAAACTTCACTATAACAATAAGAGGGTTACAAAAGTTCTCCAAATTGGCTACACAACAAGTGCCAAACACGGAGCAACAATAACAACAAGAGCATCGGCAAATTAATTAAATAAAGAGGAGAAGTCACAAAACTGGACCTGCTGTTCAGGGTACGAAATAAGATACTACATATCGCAAAATCCGATCTTCACCGTTCAAATCAAGACTAAGACATTATGAACACTCATTCAAAATTTTAGCCCGATCCAACGGTTAACGAATTGGTAAACGGGATATGAAGTTGGCTGGTCGAAATAAAATCAGCAGCAAAACAAATACTTTTCTTCTCTCTTCTCTCTTGATGAAAGCTCTCTCAAAAATCACTCTTATGTGCTTAAGTCTTTCAAAGACTTGTACCAATGAGCATAAAACAATTCTTCAAGGTTGTCCTATTTATAGATAATGAGTGGTGCTTTCTCTTAAAGCCAACACCAACTCTAAATAGGAATAAAAAATTGAATCCAATTCCGAATAGGAAAGGAAACCAAAAGAGAATAGGATTAGGCCATTGGATATTAACTACTTATTTTCTAAAATTCCATAGAATGCAAAGTATCATCTAGCCTGAGAAATCTAGAACTCTTGATTATCGCCACAGAATCGTCGGAATTCCACCTGAATGGACTTACTTGTTGCAAGGTTTCCAACCAACTCCTGTAACAGTGAACGAATTTCAGCCAAATTCTTAGACCATGAATCCTTCATGACCTTAACTGAATCATCGATAGTTCGAATTATTTGGTCCTCCATTGAAGACCTCTCAATGAAAGCACCAATGTAACAACTCCAAAATATATATTATATTGATGGTAGTATCTAACGATTACAACTCAAAGAAGTAGAACAACAGTAATGAAAATACAAAATGCAGAAGCTAAGTAAGATAGAATAGAACCAAAGAAGGGGATGAAAAGCTAGACTCGGAATTGGGGAGGAGAGGACTCAGACATTTTTCTCAACAGTATTCGCATGCCCTGCCTATCCCCTGGATCCCGAATATAACTCCCCGATATTCTATTCGATTGTTTAATCCTTGGGCTTTGTCTTAAATTAGGTCTTGGCCCAATAGTCCTAACTGGATCAGTCTTGTTCAACAAATTTGGCCCATAAGTCCTTACTGCATTAGCCTTGTTCACAACAGGGACAACTTTTTTTGGAAAAGTTTGTTACTTAAAAAAGTACTCAACAAAAAGGGTTTCCAAATTGAATATGCTTAATTGTATTCGACTTGCATTGTTTCTTATTTTGCATGGAATTGGAATGGTTTTCGGAGAACAAGAAAAACATACAATTGAAAAATCATAGAGTAATTAAACTCCCACAAATTAATTCTCCTCGGACAACTTATTGAAAATTTTATAAAAGAAAATTAAATCAGGATATGCATTTACCTAAAGAGATTAAATTCTGTACACTTATAGAATATAATTTTTTACACTACTAGGTTAAATATACCTTTGACAATAGGTAATTTTCCATTACATGCTTAATAAGGTAACCTGAAAATAAAATAGATAAGTAATAACTTATTATAGGAATTAAATTGCACTAATAGTATAAAATTTACATAACTATATATAATATATTCTTAACTATATTCTTAAAGTAATTCAGTTTGGCCTTTTTAATTATACAAGTAAACAAACCAACCATCGACTCGAGAGGTTTGGACTTTTGGTCGAGTTCAGCTTTTACTGTTGCATTCATTTTTCTAAAAGTCGTTTTTTGGGGGCATTTTTGAGTTTTTAGTTGGGTTTATAATTTTTGAGGAATTTACACATAATGGAATTTCCCTTTAATAGGGAATTCAACGTGGTTTTGAGGAATTTTCATAAGTAATTATGATAATTTTCTTAATTTTTTCGATTCATGCCTATAGTTCAGCTGATTTTAGAAACCTACTTGTTGAATTTGTTCTTGGTACTGACTATTGAACAAACTGATTTTACCATTCTATTCTTCTTCCAGTATTCTCTCTCTTTTTAAGTCTTTTGGGTCTAGTTGATCTTGCAAAGTAAGCAGCAGCATGGGTAGATGCATTCCAAGAACAAGCATATCACTCCGGGAAGTTGTTATACCAGATCATATATCAGCTACTATTATCTATCAGTACAACCTTATTAACTGCAAAGTACTCCATCACTAATGATGGGCGGACTTTCGTAAAGTTATAACAATTTTTTTTTTCCTTTAAGACGATAAATAAAGTGTTAGTAGTCTGTATTCGAAACCAGAAAATCATAGGAAAAGAAACGTTAGTTCAATAAACAAATCGTAAAATAAGTCCAAGCCCAAAAGTTTGCTTGTGTATTCTTAAGAAATTTAATCCATTCACTGTTGCCCAAGGTTAAGGATTACTTCATCCCAGGATAGAACGGAAAAACTATTCTGTAATACTAGCAATCGAAATTACAGAACTTCAACGAACTCAACAAACGGAGCAAATCACACTTGACACTTTATTTATTTAGAAAAATAATGTAACAATGTAGAAAAGAGGGAAAAAGTTTTCAGATTTTTCATATCTGAAAAATGAGGCCAAACCTCTAACACTACAAGAAATCCGGTAAAAACCGACCAAAAAAACCGACCAATGTTGGTCGGTAATGGCCAAAAACCGACCAAAACGCGACCATTTACGTGTGGACAGTATTTTTGTGGTCGGAAAGGAATACCGACCAAAGTTGGTCGGAAGTCGGTCAATTAAATTCAAAAAAATAAATATTGCAAAAAAACCGACCAAAGTTGGTCAGTATTTTAATTATGTAATAAAAAGATTCACCATTTGTGAATCGAACCGGGGTATGTACTGTGGCAGAATGCTATTCTACCACTAGACCATTGGTACATTTTGTTTTAAGACTGTCTTTTATTTGATTTATACTCTTTAATTGTATTTTCGCACGAAAATAACCGATCAAAGTTGGTCGGTTTTTTTAAATGACCCGCTGAATTAACCGACCAATTTTGGTCGGTTTTTTAATATTAATTTTTATTTATTTTAATTGAAAAACCGACCAAAGTTGGTCGGTTTCTTGAAATATAAATTTCGCGGGACTCAAAAATAGTTTTTCGCATTTTTGCGCTAAAGAAAATCAACCAAAGTTGGTCAGTTTCGTAAAAAAAAAAAAATTAAAAAAAATATTTTGAAAAACCGACCAACTTTGGTCGATTGTTTGGTCGATTTTTTGACCGACTAAAATTGGTCGGTCGACCTTGGTCGGTTTTTGCCGAATTTCTAGTAGTGTAAATTTATAGACAAAGAAAGGGTGATATGGAGAGGTGCAATCCAAAAGGTCCCTCTTCTATTTTCCATTCACACCCTTTAAAGAAAAACGCAACAACCCCCCACATGAATCAAGAATGACCATATGGGTAAAACTATGCATGAAAGAAAATGTGTGATTCACAAGTAAGGATTAATCGCATCTGGATAAGTAGACTTCCCTTTGAACTTTCCGTAGTGAGCTTATGTCGGATACACTCGGTCAATCGGTAAATTTTATATCTTTGAACCGTCGAACATTGGTGTATACCTAGACAACCATAAGTCACACAATAAACCCTCAACCGTCTTTGGTTCTCATTGTTGTGTTCGTTTCAGCCATGAACACCGTCTGGTTTCATAAGTGCATAGAGAATTGATTTTGCAAAATTCTCCTTGAAGCGGCTAACACTTCACACTTACATAGGTGATTCTTAAATGTGTCATCCCTTAAATATACTATTTGATATACCCCGTATCAAATTTAGAAACTATTAAAAGGCCTTAATGCGTTATCCTTGGTAGTGAACATTGTCTCATCACGAGAATGGATGAAAAAGAAATTTTATTTGACAATGTTGAACCATCATTAATGACTTTGTTTGAGCTCCTTGAACCTAGATCTTGGGATCTCCAGCCACTAGGGCTGTTCAAAATCGAACCGAAACTGTTAACCGAACCGATAACTTATTGGCTTATTGGTATCGTATTATCGGGGTAATGGATGGTGAACGGATTGAGATTTTATAATTAACGGCTTAACGATTTGTGGGCGAATTACTCAATTTTCTTATCGGGTAAACCGTTAACCCGTTAAGAATTTTTATATTTATACTTTTACCCTCATGTATATAAAATACTATTGAAACCCTAAATGGCTAAATCCCTAAATTCTATTTTCTAATTCTCATTTTTCTGTAGCCACCAGAGGCACAAAAGTCGTAAGTCTCGTCTCTCTCTTGAACTGAAAACTGAGAAGTCGAAAAATCGAAATCTCAATGATTAATATGTGTATGTATGTATGAGTAGTCTTGATGGTATTAAAAATTTGATTAATACGTGTATGACAATATGAGTAGTCTTGAATACTCTTCAATTAAAAAATACTATTTGGTTAGATCTTATATGGTATTAAAAAATTGGTATTGATTTGAAACTATTTGGTATTGATTGAAAGATTGTTCAAACAATTTCTATTTAGTTTTGCCGATAAGCTGCCCGATAACCGCTCGATAATTATTAATCTGATATCAATCCGTCCGTTGTCTTATTGGATGGCTAGCGGATTACTACATTTATAATGCGATAACCGTTAAGCCAAACCGTTAAGCGTAATTATCCGCCCGATAAGCACCCCTACCAGCCACAATGACTTGTCCTCAGCCATAGTCTCATTCCATTCACCTCGATGATCTTTCAACTACCTTTCCAGTTCGGCCTTTTATAAATGGATCTGACACATTATCGCTTGACTTCACATAGTCAATTATGATAATTCCCCTAGAGAGTAGTTGCCTAACGGTTTTATGTCTTCGTCGTATATGATAAGATTTTTCGTTATACATAACGCTCCTGGCTTCTCCTATTGTCGCTTGACCATCGTAATGTATGCATATAGGTGCCAATATTTTGGGCTAAGATTGAATCTCCTCAAGAAATTCCGGAGCAATTCATCTTCTTCACCAGCTTTATCTAAGGCTATGAACTCAGCCTCCATTGTAGAGCGGGCAATACAAGTTTGTTTGGACGACTTTCAAGATATCGCTCCTCTACCAATAGTGAATACATATCCACTTGGGGACTTAGAATCAGTTGAACCGGTGATCCAATTTGCATCATTATACCCCTCAATAACTATAGGATACTTATTATAGTACAATGCATAGTCATGGATATATTTCAAATATCACAAAACTTATTTTATTGTCATGATTGTTCAATGCGAACTTCCTTATGTCGTAGACTAATACGTCTTGACTTTCTATTGCATATCAGATTATTGACTACACTTAATGTAGCAGTAGTATATTATAACAACAGCTGGAATGATTGGCATCAATTGTGGCCACAGTATTTTAATATATAACACATTTAGACATTACGTCTAACATTGACTTTTGTCACGCATAAGCTAAAAGCCCCCACATTTTAAATATTTCATCAACATGTCATCCACGTATAATCAAATAATGACTATATGATTTGAAGTATTGTTAACATAAACATATTTGTTTACACTCATTAATTCTGAAACCATTTAACAATATTATTTGGTCAAATCTCGTATGTCATTGTTTGGGTGCTTATTTTTGTAATGACCTGACTTGTCGTTTTAAGAATTAATGCCCCGTTTAGTGACTTAAGGTCTCGAGCAACTTCGTAATAAGTATTATAACCCATGGGTGGGGTCGAGTTTAACTTTTGGAAGATTCAGAATTTAATTAAAAGAACAATTCTTATTTAAGAAGCTTAAAAGAAAAGAGTTGACCAGGGAGTTAACTTTTTGATATTGGGGCCGGAATCCAATTCTGAAAATTAAAATACATACATTATGTCATTTATGACTTGTGTGCAAAATTTGAAGTCATTCCGGATTGATTTGATACGTTTCGGCGCAAAACATAGAAGTTGGGAGATTCGAAAACTCATAATTCGATTCGAGGCGTGATTCGTAATTTTGGCAAGATTTGAAGCCTCCACTAAGTTCGTATTATTTTTGGGACGTGTTGGTATATTTGGTTGAGGTCCCGAGGGACTTGGGTGTATATTGTTTGTCATTGGTTGAGAGATTAGTAAAGTTAAGAAATTTTAGAGTTTGACTATGGTCAATATCAGGTCAAGACGACCTCTTTTCAGTGTTTTGAGTGCGCGAGCAGGTCCGTAGCGTATTTTATGATTTAAATTCATATATGGTTTGCGTCCGGGTGGTTCCGGATGAGTTTCGGGAATGCTGAGGCAAAAAGGAAAGTGCGGACCTCAGTGAAATTCGCGGACCGCACAATTTTGGTGCGGACCACGCTACAGTCACCAGCGGAGTTCGCGGACCGCACAATTTTGTGTGCGGCCGCGCCGAAGAACTCTCAGATTCGCTGGTCCAAATGCGGAAGCTCATATCTTTTGATCTACGAGGAATTTTGAGATGATTCAAAAACGAAAGTTTTAGACCTTCATGTCTAGTTTCTAGAAAGGTAAAGAAATCATAATTTAGACATATGTAGAGAATGTTATAACCAATTTACTGAAGCCTGGTAGAGGAGAAGGCTGTGAAGTGCGGCCGCACCATTTTTGTGCGACCGCGCCATTTTTGTGCGGACCGCACATTGGAAGTTCAGAGGATGTACTATATATCCGAGATTTAGGTTATTATTTTATTTTTGGACTTCGGGAGCTCGGTTTTAGACGATATTTCGTGAGTTTTTCAAGAAATTCATCGGGGTAAGTGATTCTAACTCGGATTTGGTTAATATACATGAATATATCACTAATTTCATCATTTAATTAGTACCTTGAGATGAAAATTTGGAAAAAATTATAAAAACTTCATAAACCACAAATTTAAGATTTGGAGGTCGAATTGTTATTGAAATTCAATAAAATTAGTATGGTTGAACTCATATCGAAATGGGTGTTCAGATTTCGTGAAAAATTTGTCGGGTTCCGAGAAGCAGGCCCCGCGCTGACTTTTGTTGACTTTTTGGTATAAATTTTTAAGTCGACGTTTTATTATCCGGAATTGTTTGCCATGAATTTTAATGAAGTTACACAATTGATTTGAATTAGATTTGAGCGGTCCGGAAGCCAATTCAAGCAAGAAGGTGATTTTGGAATATCGGCATAACTTCAAAAAGGTAAGTGTCTTGCTTAACCTCGAGTGGGGGAATTACACCTTGGGCATTGAGTCTTATGTGTCATTTGTGAAATGTGAAAAGTCGTGTACGCAAGGTGACGAGTACGTACTCGGGTTTATATGTGCAAAATTCATTGAGTTAAAGTCTTGGGCAAATTGTGTAGTAGTTTGGATAACTGTTAGTATTTATTAAATTATTTATTTGCCATGTCTAAATCCTTGTTGTGGAATTTATTTTTAAATGACAATTTGATGTGGTTGTTACTTGAAAATTTATGTAATTTTGTGAGTATTGTTGGTTTGGTATTTCTTGGAATTTAATTTCAATATGAAGTTTCCCATGCAAATAATTAATTAAGCAAGTTTAAAAAGAAGTGTTAATATAATTATCTAAATTTAGATTTAATGAAGACTTTGTTTTATGTTGAGTAATTTCTATCTCTATTGATTGTTTTTAGGTGTTGTACACATTGAGTGGGGCCTTCGGCTATTTGTTGTAAAATTAATTGATTTGGTTGTATCTTTGGAATTTTGGTTGTGGCCATTGGGTAAATTGTGATATGAATTGATTTTTGTTATGTTGCTGTGATAATTAACCGTGTAAATTATTGTGTTGTGTTAATTATTATTTTGAGGATATAAGGGTGGCATTTCACTGTTGTTGTGTTTGTTAAAATATTATCTGGGCGGAGCGATAAGGGTGGTAATAGGAGCGATAAGGGTAGCAATAGGAGCGATAGGGGTGGATATTGATATTATCTGGACGAAGCGATAAGGGTGTCTATAGGAGTGATAAGGGCGACAACAGGAGCTATAAAGGTGGCTATTGTCAGGGACGATATGTGATGATGTGGGGTTGTTGATTTTCATGTGAAGTTGTGATTTTCTTGTGTTTATTTTTATATCTTGTGCAATTTGTCTTGTTGTTAGTAAATTGATAACAATCTGATTTATGTTGAAATATAGAGCATGTGGCTATTACCAGGCGGATTATAAAATAAAATATGAGGACGAGGTGCCGTGAGTAAATAATGAGGATATTTGGCACGTAAATTGTCTGTGCAGTTGTGATATGAAATGTGGGCATGAGGTGCTGTGATAGAATGATAATGATATTTGGCACGTGAATTGTCCGTACAATTATGATATGAAATGAGGGCACGAGGTGCCGGAAAAATATGATGATTTAATTATGGGCACGAGGTGCCGTAAAAATATAAAAAATGGGCTAAGACCCGTATTTATAAAAAATATAAAAACGGGCTGAGACACGTATTTTTATGATATTGAAACAAGGTGCCATATGGTGACTTTTTAATTGAAAGAATTATTTCTGAAAGATATTTATTTGAGAAAAATAATATTTGAAGAGATTTATTCAAAAGAATTATATTTAAAAGGTTATTATTTGAGAAAATTAGATTTTGAAAGAGAGTTATTTGAAAGAATTATATGTGAAAGACATTTATTTAAAGGAATTAATTTAATTAGGTGTATTCGTATTTATTAATTATTGAGCGATATTAATGGTATTATTGTTGTCTGTTGTGCATATCACTGGTTGTTTTATGTTGCTCTTATTGTTATTTGTTTCCTATTATTTTGTATATTATATTGCACAAGTTATTAGACTAATGAGTGTCTTGACTGTACCTCGTCTCTACTCCATTGAGATTAGTCTTGATACTTACTGGGTACCGACCGTGGTGTACTCATACTACACTTATGTACATTTTTGTGCAGAGCCAGGTATTGGAGATATTGGACTTGAGCAGAGTTAAAGCAGGATTGTAAGGATTCAAGGTAGAGCTGCTTGGTCGTCGCAGTCCCTTGGAGTCTTTTCATTTCATTGTATTGTTAATTTGTAATCAAATAACATTGTATATTCAGTCCTCGTGATCATTCCATGTATTCAGTTAGAGTTCGTGACTCAGTAATACCAGTCTTGGGAGGTTGTATGTTCATATTTGTTTCACTATTAGTTTTGATTACTTATTTATTTAAAAAATAAATGGCCTCAAAATATAATTGAAATCGGCTTACCTTGTCTTAGAGACTAGGTGCCATCACGACGCCTGTGGTGGATTTTGGGTCGTGACAAGTTGGGATCAGAGCTCTAGGTTCATAGGTTCTATGAGTCACGAACGAGTCTAGTAAAGTCTTGCGGATCGGTATGGAGACGTCTGTACTTATCTTCGAGAGGCTACAGAACTGTTAGGAAATTTCCATTTCTTTCATTCCTATCGTGCGGAATTTGTTGAATTTGTAATTTGAAACTTTGTATCTCTATTCTCTCATAGATGGTGAGGACACATGCTACTGGGTTAGCTAAGCAGGCATCCGCACATACTGCTAGGGCTGCAAGAGACCGGGGCCGAGGTAGAGGTCGAGGAAGGGCACGTGTTGCAACTAAAGCACCTGTCAGAACAATAATTGAGGAGCCACCAGTAGCTCCAGTTGGGGGACAGGTACCAGAAGCACCTGTTGTTACCCCCCGACTTCGGGAGACTTTGGCACAGTTCCTAAGTATGTTTGGTACATTAACAAGGCGGGATTGATTTCTGTTGCACCAAATATTTCGCAGATTGGGGGAGTAGCTCCGACTCCTACCACAACTCCAGAGCAGCAGGTTCACGTTGGTCAGATTCCGGGTGTAGCACCGGTACGACCTGTTATTCCGGTTCGGCCTGAGGTCAAGCTAGAGGCATCAGAAGAGGAACAAAAGAGACTTGAAAGGTTTAAGAAATATGATCCACCTACTTTCAGTGGCACAACTACAGAGGATGCCCAAGGATTTCTGAAAAATTATCACCGTATTCTCCGCACCATGGGTATTGTGGAGGTGAGCGGAGTTGCCTTTACTATATTTCAACTGTCAGGCACAGCGTATCGGTGGTGGCAAATCTATGAAGAAGGTAGACCAGTCGATGCAACACCACCAACTTGGGCTCAATTTTCGGAAATATTCTTGAAAGAATTTGTTCCCCAGACATCTCCGAGATGCGTGGCGCACAGATTTTGAACGGTTGCGTCAGGGCACTATCACAGTGTCAGAATATGCTATCAAGTTCAGTGAGTTAGCCCGTCATGCACCTATCTTAGTTCCTACAATCAGAGAATGAGTCCGCAGATTCATTGAGGGGCTCGATTATGATAATAAAATATGCATGGCTCGAGAGTTGCAAACTGATACTCCATTTCAACAAGGAGTGGAGATTGCAAGAGAAGATTAAGGGTGTTTTAGGCGAGGAAAAGGAGTCTAAGGAGGCCAAAAGATCTCAAAGATCTGGAGGGTTCAATGGATTTTACTCTTCAGCTAGAACCCATTATAGCGGAGGCTCGAGTAGTCGGCTAGCTCAGTCCGCATATCAGATTACTCGGAGTGCTCCAGTAGGTTCTTACAATGCACCACCGACACGAGATTCCTATAATGGTTATTCCATTTATCCGGTACAGTCTTAGTATGAGCAACCGCGACCTCAAAGGGGTTGTTATGAGTGTGGTAACACTAGGCACATTATGAGAGATTGTCCCAGCTTGGGAGGGGTGGATTTTATCAAAACTCTCAGGCTATGGACCCCAATACAGTTACTACTCCACGTACACAACCAGTTAGGGGTGGAGGACAGACAGATAGAAGGCGCCTAAGAGGTGGAGGCCCGACCCGTTGATATAATCGCTATGATTTGGCTGAGGTCGATATACCAGATGGTGTCGTTACAGGTATGATCCTGATTTGTTATAAAAAGGATATTTTCCCTTAATTTGATTCGGATCTGAATATTGAGGTGAGTCATCCTACTATGCTCTGCTTATAGGTGAGCTTCGTAAATTGTGACCCACTTATATGTTTATCCCTGTTGGGAGATTTAAAGATGTGAGCCCGTATCTGTTATTTTATTTTTGTACACCATTGAGGGCTATAAGTCCAAAAGTAATTTTTTTTATTCATTACAGTGGGTTTAATGTGTTTCAGAATAATTAATTCCAATTTTTATGAATTATATGCCCTATCGATATGAGGGTTCGTTATGTGTTATGAAAAATGTTTTGCGAAATTTATTGACAAGAAGAAAGAAAAGAAATTGAAATTTCAGTTGGCACAATGTGCAAAATACTTGTGATTCGGAGTTGAGGACGAGATCCTTGTATTTTTATATGATGTGAAATATTTAAACCGGACTTCAAGCCGCGATGGAAGTTATATAAGGACGGGGTCCTTGTTGTGAAATTTCATGAGTTTAAAATTCTCCCCGTGTGAAGTTTAAATTGTACTATAGTACTAATAGGGAGTCATGTCTGATAGGCTTAAGTGATAATTCTTTTATATGTTTCTGTGCCATAATTGTGCTGTAATTATTAAGTTTTAACCTATGAGATGAGTGCCCAAGTGGCGTTAAATGTGACTCGTTAAGTCGGGTGAATAGTTATGAGGTCTTCATGCCTCACATTCTGTTGTCAGTGTTGTGAAAATTCAAAACGAGGTGTTGGTTAATATGAGATAAATTAATGATGCTGGAATTAATTATGAACATCTTTTAATTCCAGAGATGTGGTGATGGGAATACATATGATGTGCTCCATGTCCTGATATCATTATGATAATGCAATGCTTGTAATGCTGAGATTGGTGTTATTGATATATACCTTGTGGTGTTTTATTGGGTTATGGATGTATTGTTAGGAGTTGTTTTGGTGTTACTCTGGCAGGTGGATAGGCCCAATTACAGGGGAGACTCTGCCGAAAATTCTGAAAAATTTGGGAGTTAGTAAAAATTTGGGGGATTGGGACGTGCAAAAGAAGAGACAAATTATGTTATGTGTTTGAGGGCGAATGATCCTAAGCGGGGAAGAATGAAATACCCCAAGAAAATTTTGAAGTACTTCAACACTATCAAGAAAGTTGATGTGTGAGTCGGCACGAGTTGGTATAGCCAGTTGAGACTAATACCGTGCGTTGTTGTAAAAATCAGGCCTTTTGAAAATATTTGGAGTGTAAGAAATTGATCTTAAAGTTTACAAATACGGATAAAAGAAATAATCTCAAATGAGATAATGTTGTCGGGCTTATCTCAAATGCAATAACGTGGGATCAACCGTGAGTATATGTGTAAAACTAAAATCATCAATTTGGTAACCTCAGAATAATTCTTAACACGTTCGAGGACGAACCTTTGTTTAAGAGGTGAAGAATGTAACGATCTGACTTGTCGTTTTAAGAATTAACACTCCACTCAGTGACTTAAGGTCTCGAGCAACTTCGTAATAAGTATTATGACCCACGGGTGGGGTCGAGTTTGATTTTCGGAAGATTCAAAATTTAATTAAAAAAATAATTCTTATTTAAGAAGCTTAAAAGAAAAGAGTTGACTGGGGAGTTGATCTTTTGATATTGGGGCCGGAATCCGATTCTGAAAATTAGAATACCTACATTATGTCATTTATGACTTGTGTGCAAAATTTAAAGTCATTCTTGATTGATTTGATACGTTTCGGTGCAAAACATAAAAGTTGGGAGATTCGAAAACTCATAATTCGATTCGAGGCGTGATTCGTAATTTTGACGAGATTTGAAGCCTCCACTAAGTTCGTATTGTATTTTGGGACGTGTTGGTATATTTGGTTGAGGTCTTGAGGGGCTTGGGTGTATATTTTGGGTCATTGGTTGAGAAATTAGTAAAGTTAAGAAATTTGGGAGTTTAACCATGGTCAATATCGGGTCAAGACGACCTCTTTTCAGTGTTTTGAATGCGCGAGCAGGTCCGTAGCGTGTTTTATGATTGAAATTCATATATGGTTTGTGTCCGGGTGGTTCCGGATGAGTTTCGGGAGTGCTGAGACAAAAAAGGGAAGTGCGGACCTCAGTGGAATTTCGCGGACCGCACAATTTTGGTGCGGACCGTGCTACAGTCCGCAGTGGAGTTCGCGGACCGCACAATTTTGTGTGCGGCCGCGCTGAAGAACTCTTAGATTCGCTGGTCCAAATGTGAAAGCTCATATCTTTTGATCTACAAGGCATTTTGAGATGATTTAAAAACAAAAGTTGTAGTTCTTCGTGTCTAGTTTCTAGAAAGGTAAAGAAATCATAATTCAGACTTATGTAGAGAAAGTTATAACCAATTTACTGAAGCCTGATAGAGGAGAAGGCTGTGAAGTGCTGCCGCACCATTTTTGTGCGACCGCAGGAGCTGGGGATGTGCGGCCGCGCCATTTTTGTGCAGACCGCACATTGGAAGTTCAGAGGATGTACTATATATCTGAGATTTAGTTTGTTATTTCATTTTTGGACTTTGGGAGCTCGGTTTGAGACGATGTTTCATGAGTTTTTCAAGAAATATATCGGGGTAAGTGATTCTAACTCGGATTTGGTTAATATACATGAATATATCACTGATTGCATCATTTAATTAGTACCTTGAGATGAAAATTTGAGAAAATTGTAAAAACTTCACCACAAATTTAAGATTTGGAGGTCGAATTGTTATTGGAATTCGATAAAATTGGTATGGTTGAACTCGTATTGGAATGGGTGTTCGGATTTCGAGAAGTTTTTGTCGAGTTTCGAGAATTGAGCATCGCGTTGACTTTATTTGACTTTTTGGAATAAACTTTTAAGTCGACGTTTTATTTTTCGGAATTATTTTCGATGAATTTTAATGAAGTTATACAACTGATTTGAATAGATTTGAGCAGTCCGGAAGCAAATTCAAGCAAGAAGGCGATTTTGGAATATCGGCATAACTTCAAAAAGGTAAGTGTCTTGGTTATCTCGAGTGGGGAAAAACCTCTTAGGCATTGAGTCTTATGTGCCGTTTGTGAAATGTTACAAGCCGTGTACACGAGGAGACGAGTACATACTGAGGATTATATGTACAAAATTCATTGAGTTAAAGTCTTGGGCAAATTGTGTAGTAGTTTGGATAACTGTTAGTATTTATTAAATTATTTATTTGCCATGTCTAAATCCTTGTTGTGGAATTTATTTTTAAATGACAACTTGATGTGGTTGTTACTTGAAAATTTATGTAATTTCGTGAGTATTGTTGGTTTGATATTTCTTGAAATTTAATTTTAATATGAATTTTCCCATGCAAATAATTAATTAAACAAGTTTAAAAAGAAGTATTAATATAATTATCTAAATTTGGATTTAATAAAGACTTTGCTTTATGTTGAGTAATTTCTATGTCTATTGATTGTTTTTGGGGTGTTGTACACATTGAGTGGGGCCTTCGGCTATTTATTGTGAAATTAATTGATTTGGTTGTATCTTTGGAATTTTGGTTGTGGCCATTGGGCAAATTGTGTTATGAATTGATTTTTGTTATGTTGCCGTGATAATTTCCCGTGTAAATTATTGCATTGTGTTAATTATTATTTTGAGGATATAAGGATGGAATTTCACCGTTGATATTATGTGGGTATAAGGGTGATATTTCACTGTTGTTGTATTTGTTGGAATATTATCTGGGTGGAGCGATAAGGGTGGCAATAGGAGCGATAAGGGTGGCAATAGGAGCGATAAGGATGGCTATTGATATTGTCTGGGTGGAGCGATAAGGATGGCTATTGATATTGTCTGGGTGGAGCGATAAGGATGGCTATAGGAGTGATAAGGGCGGAAATAGGAGCGATAAGGATGGCTATTGTCGGGGACGATATGTGATGATGTGGGGTTGATGATTTTCATGTGACGTTGTGATTTTCTTGTGTTTATTTTTATACCTTGTACAATTTGTCTTCTTGTTGGTAAATTGATAACAATCTGATTTATATTGAAATTGAGAGCTTGTGGCTATTGCTAGGAGGATTATAAAATAAAATGTGGGGACGAGGTGTCGTGAGTAAATAATGAGAATATTTGGCACGTGAATTGTCTGTGCAGTTGTGATATAAAATATGGGCACGAGGTGCTGTGATGGAATGATAATGATAATGATATTTGGCACGTGAATTGTCCGTGCAATTGTGATATGAAATGAGGGCACGAGGTGCAGAAAAAATATGATGATTTAATTATGGACACGAGGTGCCGTAAAAATATAAAAAATAGGCTAAGACCCGTGTTTACGAAAAATATAAAAATGGGCTGAGACCCATTTTTTTATGATTTTGAAACAAGGTGTCACATGGTGACTTTTTAATTGAAAGTATTTTTTTCAAAGATATTTATTTGAGGAAAATAATATTTGAAGAGATTTATTCGAAAGAATTATATTTGAAAGGTTATTATTTGAGAAAACTATATTTTGAAAGAGAGTTATTTGAAAGAATTATATGTGAAAGACATTTATTTAAAGGACTTGATTTAATTGGGTGTATTCGTATTTATTAATTGTTGAGCGATATTAATGGTATTATTGTTATCTGTTGTGCATATCACTGGTTGTTTTATGTTGCTCTTATTGTTATTTGTTTCCTATTATTTTATATATTATATTACACAAGTTATTAGAGTAGTGAGTGTCTTGACTGTACCTCATCTCTACTCCATTGAGATTAGTCTTGATACTTACTGGGTACCGACCGTGGTGTACTCATACTACACTTCTAGACATTTTTGTGCAGAGCCAAGTATTGGAGATATCAGACTTGAGCAGAGTTAAAGCGAGATCGTAAGGATTCAAGATAGAGCTCCTTGGTCGTTGCAGTCCCTTGGAGTCTTTTCATTTCATTGTACTGTTAATTTGTAATCAAACAGTATTATATATTCGGTCCTCGTGATCATTCCATGTATTCAGTTAGAGTTCGTGACTCAGTACTACCAGTCTTAGGAGGAGGTTGTATATTCATATTTGTTTCGCTGCTAGTTTTGATTACTTATTTTTTTTTATTTAAAAAAACCTCAAAATCTAATTGAAATCAGCTTACCTAGTCTTAGAGACTAGGTGCCATCACGACGCCTGTGGTGGGATTTTGGGTAGTGACAATTTTAGTCCATAAAGAGACTTAACAATTCTGCACACCTTTTTTTTTCCAGAAACCACAAACCCTTCAAGTTATTTCATGTAAATTTCTTCCTCTAAATCTTAGTTTAATAAGGTTGTCTTCACATCCATTTGATGGATTTCAAGACCATACACTAGGGGTGTCAATGGTTCGGTTCGACCGGTTATTTTATAAAATTTGTACCATACCAATTTTTCGATTTATTTTATTATATATAACCAAAATTAGACTTTTCGAAACCGTTACAATAATGTCGGTTTCTCTTCGGTATCGGTACAGTTCGATTAATTTTCGATATTGTTTTAAATATCAGGTAAAAATCACTAGTATAAGTAGAATGCAATAACATATATACTTTTATAGGACTTCGCAAATCTCTCTGGATATTTTTACTGTTTAAAGGGTGATGAATTAAGAAAATATGAAAGATCGCCAGAATATTAGATCCATCAACTATTCTACAGCATCATAAAAGAAACTAAGTAAAGACAAAGAAAATATAAATCACACGAATGAAAAGATATTAACCAAGTTGAGATTCAAGAATAAAGTATATGGAAGATTAAATAGTCAAAAAGATAAATTTGAATCATACGAAAGAAAAATATTCAATACATTCTAGTTTGCTACTCATAATCGCTAGAATACTTTGTGTCTTGATCGAATATGCTGAAAATAATTTAGTATCAATAGGAGTAGCATAATAATTTTGGGAATTAGGATTTTGAGTTTAATTACTCGTTGACTTTTAACTATTTTTATAATTCCATTGCCCCCCAAAAATTAATGCTTTATTATTTTTAAACTTAATATATAAATATATTTTCTACATGTAAATTTATTCGGCACGGTTCAATATTTTTTCCGTTTATTTTCATAAAATAAAAAATATATCCTAATTATCAGTACAATTATAAATTTATATAAAAATCTACGGTTTTATTAAAAGAAACCTAAAAATCGGTTCGGTACGGTTCAGTCGGTTTAATCGGTTTTTAAATATCCATTGACATCCCTACCACACACTGTAGCCAATACTACTAACATCCATATGTACGTAATACTCATAACCAACGAGTATGTGTTAAAATAGTCAAGGTCTTCTCGTTGTCTATATCCTTTGACAATAAGTCTTGCCTTATACATGTCAATAATGCCATTATCTTTTATTTTCCTCTTGAAAATTCATTTGGAACCCAATGGTTCATTCCCTAAAGTAAGATCAACTAACTCCCAAGTATGGTTATTTAATATGGATTCTATCTCATAATTGACTGCTTCTTTCTGAGGAAGACATAACTTCTTTCAAAGTTTGAAGCTCATTTTCCAACAAGAATGTGAGAAAATCTGATTCAATGGAAGTAGTTTTCCTTTGACGTTTACTAAGTCTTGGATTCACCTCATTAGGTATACTTTCATTTGCTTCTTCCCAAGGTCGCTTAGATATTTCACTAGACGACTCACATTCCCTTTTATACGGATAAATATTCTCAATGAATTCAGCATTATCTAATTCGATCACCGTATTAATATGAATGTCAGAATTTTCTGATTTATGAACTAAAAAATGATATGCCTTACTTTTTGTTGCATATCTTATGAAAACGCAATCAATAATTTTCAGTCTAATCTTTACCCTTTTGGGTTTAAAAACTTGTACTTTAGCTAAGCAACCCAACGCTTAAAAATATTTTAAGTTGGGCTTCCTTCCTTTTTATTTTTCATATGGAATGGATTGCGTTTTGCTGTGGAGAACTCGATTGAGTATTCGGTTATGTATAAAAATAGCCCCCCCCATAAGTTCTAGGGTAAACAGAACTTATCAACAATGCACTCATCATCTTAAGGTTCTATTCTTTATTTCCGCAATTCTATTAGATTGCGGTGACTAAGGGGCTGCCGTTTGATGAATAATATCATATTCCAAACATATTTCTTCAAAAGGAGATTCACATTCACCACTCCTATTACTTTGTAGAGCCAACCACATGAAATGTTGTTTGTATCACGACAAAGTCAAAATTAATAACTGGTGAAATTTTTAATCTTCAAATCAATTTGACATAACCAGAACTAATAAACAGTGAAGTTTTTAATCTTCAAGCCGAGCAATATCTGATACAACCAAATCTTATAAACGGTGAAGTTTTTTAACCTTCAAACCGAGCAATATATGACACAACTAAATTTAATAAACAGTGAAGTTTTTAATCTTCAATCCGAGTAATAAATTGGAGTATAAAATCACTAAGATTTTAATCTCCAAAACGAGTAAAAAGTCACTTAGACTTTACTCCGTCAAATGAGTAGAAAGTCACAAAAACTTTAATCTCATTGGGTAGAAAATTACGTAAATTTTAATCTCAAAGCAGAAGTAGAAAATCACAAAGATTTTATTCTCCATAACAGGAGTAGAAAATCACGAGAATTTTATTCTCCAAAATAGGGGTAGAAAATCACAAGTATTTTAATTCTTTCTTTCAAATGGCTTTCCAACTAAACCATTATAACCCCTAAATATTTCAACAGTTTGATAAAAATTTTCTTATCAAACAAACATATGTAATATCTATATCCACATACAAAATATCATCTCAATGATCCCAAAATAATTTTCAAGTATTAATGTAAGTCTAATTCAAGTCTTACAAACCTTGAAAATAATTTTTCATATTTTTTTTATGCATGCTTCCAAATTGTATAACCAATTAAATAGTTTCACAGCATGCAAATAAAATATAATTTTTGAGATCATCACATTATTTTTCCTAATATTTATAAAATCTGATTTAATAAATCACATAGAGCAAATAAAGTTTAACAAAAATAGAGTCAAGAAAGTAGAGCCGAGATTTTGCTGCCACTTTGTTCTTTGATGCCATCAACGAAGAAAGGAACCAACGAGTTGCAATGTCATTTCCATTATTTTGCTAGTAAAATTGATTGCGAAATTTCCTTCTTATTTTTTTCTTTCTTCATCAATCAAGAAATAGACCGCACATGAAGGAACAACTTATCGTCTATATCTGTAATATATGTTTTCCAAATTTATTCTTCTAACGTTTGTTTTGCCTATCGTAAGTGTAAATCGTCTGATCTCGTACGGAGACCACCACCTTGCATTTTCTTTGAAATTCTTCCAAGTCGTGTCATAATCAGGGGCAGAGCTACAGTAGTGGGTGCGGGTTCGGGCGAACCCAATAACTTTTTCGGGAACCCTATATTGAAATATTTACTAAATCTATATAAATATATACTGCCGAACCCAGTAACAAAATGAGTCTTGGTTCAACGGTAAATGTTATGGGTTCGCTGGAAAAGATGGGGGTTTGATTCCCCTTGGAAGCAATGTTTTATTTTAAAATTTAAAACCCACACACTTAAATCTCTAGCTCCACCTCCGGTCATAATCGAACTTTTCTAAGTCATAAGTTCTATTTTGCTTCTGCAATTTTCTTTGTCAAAATTGACATATCTCTAATCCATGCCCTTGGAAAATTGAACAATTATAAACACTAACATTCTGGACCAATTTTGAATCTGATTTCTACTAGTCACTGGAATGTTTACATAAACCAGTGAGTCCAAGTCACCATTCGGTTTCTTTCCAAGGAATATTTTGGATAAGATTTCAGAAATTTTCTCATAATTCATACGGCATCATAGTTGCAATATAAAGGCTTAGACAAAAGCAGATACCGATACAGACAACTTTCTATGTTCAGTGGAGTATCCGAGGACTCCAAACATTGCCTTTCTCTCTCTCGAGCATGAGATATATAATTATTAAATTCCTTAAGAATGTCAGTAATATATATGTGTTCGAAATCAAAAAATCACAGGAAAAGAAACGTTAGTTTAATAAACAAATCGTAAAATAATCCTCACTGTTGTCCAAGGTTATAGATTACTTTCTCCCAGAATAGAACGGAAAAACTATTCTGTAATACTGCCAATCGAAATTACACAACTTAAGTGAACTCAACAAACAGAACAAATTACACTTAATACTTTATTTATTTGAAAAAATTATACAACAACGTAGAAAAGAGGGAAAAAGTTTTCAGATTTTCCATATCTGAAAAATGAGGCCAAACCTCTAAATTTATAGACAAAAGAAGGGTGATATGGAGAGGTGCAATAAAAAAAAAGTATCTCTTCCATTTTTCATTCATACCCTTTAAAGAAAAAAAGCAACATAAAGTATAGTGTAACAGATATAACTTTTTTTCCTTTTTTACGATAATATTATAGTGTAACAATTATAACAGGCGAAATTACTGTAACAAAGAAGCAGCGGCAGAACACTAGCTTGAAAAAGTCCAAAATCAAAAAGAAACTACACAAAGCCAAATATTGTTTAATAAAGTCAGAGACAGCAAATTCAACAAAGTTTTCCTCTTTATAGATCCACCTGAGCCATCCCAATGTATCAATCGGCACACAATAAAAGCTTCACAATTTTTTCCCAAGTGAAAATATGGTAATTAGCAAATCATCAATTCACAAAACTGAGCTCAATTATCCTCTTCGGAACCGGGTCGTACAGATTGCTCAAATTCTGAATCCATTATCACACCATCCATAACATGTACAACTATCTTCCCACTTCCCAGATCCACAATTTCCGACGCAATTCTATTCACTATCAATGACCCTTCTGAATCTTTCGATATATACAGTATATATCCCGATATAGAATCATAATCAATCTCCTTCCCCAACTGTACATCATCCGAGTTAATCGCTCTCGGCACAGCTGAAAAACCCAGTACACGAGTTAGTATTGCATACGTATCGTTCCCCTTCTCCCCCACCAAATCATTGGGACCCAAACCCAGATCCCGCTCGAATGCTTTTTCAGATGGCAAAAATAAAGTGAACCCCAAATCGCGAGGTAACATTCCGATCACCATTTCGCCCAACTTCCCTATTGCTCCTGCTGTTATTGGATTCATCTTCACTTTCGTAACTCCTGATGAATTGATTGTATTACTAGTTTCTACTGGTATTTCGTGAAGTTTAAGTACAGAAAGACACAGAACGAAAGTAAAAACAGTAGACACTAGAACGCATACGAATTTGATTGGATCCTTGGGAAAATGACCTCGTCGTTTCATTTTCTGGTGATACTGTTGTCAAACTAAATAGTACATACTGTGACTCCTTTCATCAAATAGTTAATATGCATTTACATATAGCGTCCCATCAGGAAAAGGAAAAAGAAATCAAAGAGGAGATTTTTCAATTATCTCTCCTAGTTTTTTCAGTTACCTGAAGAAGGGGAAGCTTGGAACTCTTGGACAGTTGAAATGGAAAATATCTCTCTAACAAATTTGGAGTACTACTGGTAGTGCTCATTTCAGCGAGTTAATTAACCCAGCTGTTTTTTCTTTTTCTTTTTTGCCTTTCCTTCGTTACAGCGAAACGACGTGGTTCTTAAGATATCTACACTTCTTTTCTCGGGGAAACTCCTTGTTTTTTTAAAAAAGAATACTTTTCTATTAATCTATATTATTATAAAAATATGAATATAATATTCGTTTACCAAATTAGCCTTAAAATATTAATAACTTACCATAAATCAATTGGTTGTATCGGTAAAAACACACACTAAAATAAAGATAGAGTTTTAAATAAATGCATACTCTAAAATTCCTCAAGTAGCAAGTAAATCATCGTTAGGTCAAAACACTATTTCAAATAGGTTTTAGTTTGAAATATTTTGAATTTGAAAAATGAAAAAATCTGAATGGAGTAGAATTGAGTATCCACTCCTAAATTTGATTGTTGAACTTTGAAGCCTTCATCCCTCTCAAAGACATCCACTTTCTATCAGATTCTAAATTAATTTTCTTTATCCATTATTTTCTAAACAAGATGTGTCAGAAAAAGTATTTTTACCCTTTGAAAACTATTTTATTTCTTCCAAAAAGCAATTTCATACTGGATATGATTAATATTTGAGATTTTTTCTAATACCTAGGAATTTATATTCAACTAAAAATTAAATTAGAACCCTAAAACTAAACCTGCTTGGTCGATCTTTTCATAATTAAGTTAGTCAACGACTCCTATTGTTACTCTGAATTTAAAAATCAGCCAGTTCAAAGCAAATTAAATAAAAGTCAGACAAAGAAATTTCCAATTCCAAGATGGAGTCATATAACTCATACTACTTAAATTGTAAAAGTTATGATAAATGTTAAAATGTCAGAGTTCATCACCAAAAGCTCCTGATGTGAGCAATTAGCTTGAATCCTCGACGTGCATGGTTTTAGATTTTGGGTCAAACTTTTGGTCGACTAAGCTTCCCACTTTGTGTTACACCAGAAAACCTATTACTCTGTCATTATATATAGCTATAGCTTTTAATTTGTCGTTGTATACGGTCAAAATAGATTTCGACCTTTTCACGTTCGATCGAGTTCGAGTGGTAAGAAGTCGGAGTGGGATTTTGGGAGTGAGCTCTAAAGTTAGTACTAACGAGCCTCGAGTTCGAAGGCTGCTCGAGGAGTCGGCTCGATAACCTTATCGAGCCCGTGACCGAATCGATCCGCAAGGCATTGCTTAGAGGTCAGAAATGCGCGACGCCCATCCCGAAGGTCGAACTCGAGCCAAGACCGAAGGGCTCGACCCAGTAATGAGTTCGAGCCAGTATCGAGTTCACAGACAATAGCTATTGCAACCGCACTAAGAGAGAGAATTTTGGCGGGAATCGAGGAAGAGACAAATCATCATGGGTCCTCCACTATATGCTTTATTTTATTATTGTTTATAATGACCTTCTACTATAAAAGGGGGAATCCTTGTAAGCTATGGGGGAAGACAGGGAATAGATGAGAACAAAAAGATCTTTTCTCATATATAAAGATATTTCCTTGTGCTGATTTTACTTCATTTTTATCATTCTTTCTATTCATCATTCTCATTCTCATAATCAAAATACTTGTATTGTTATCTTTATATCAAAGGGTATTACGTATCCTTAGAACCATACATAAATTTAACATTATTCGATTTTTCGGGTAAACAGTTTGGCGCCCACCGTGGGGCTAAAGATAACAGTGATTATTTGGTATAAATCTATAGTACACACCAGCTTACAACTTCAAATCAGCAATGGCTTTACCTATCGACCACGAAGCCGTCCTTCAAGATGAAACCAATAACTTGGCACCCGGGCTCGGAAGGCCACTTGACGATGGCACTGAGGCTCGAGTTGAAGTACCCGAAATTCGAGCCGAAGTACCATTGGATGTCAATTCACAAATAGTTCTGGAGGCGAAACAACGTTCTGAACCGGAAAGAAGCATTCAGGGCGGTACTCAATCCGTAGCCCGAGACACCCGGCCGCAAAAGAAATGTTCGCCGTCGAGAAAGCGAAATCAATATCCTCGCCTTCGCCGATAAAGGGATCGGGCTCAGAAGGAGAACGAGACACCAAATAGCAATCACAAATGTCGGCTTCGACCCAGCCAAATAATGATCAGAAGATCGAAGAAGATGATGGTCAAAGGGTCCCTCGATCTTTCATGATTCCCGATGACTCCGACGCCACCAAATCAACAATTGAAGAACTAGAGCAAATCACACTAATCGAGCACTGGCCCGAGCGAAAGATATAACAGGGATCCTACCGGACATAACGACGCATCGGCTAAGCTTGGACCCTAGGTTCAGACCGGTGAAGCAAAAGAGAAGACCCCAGTCCGAGGGAAAGCACACATTCATAAAGGACGAGGTAATCAAACTTCTCAAAATAGGGTCCATTCGGGAGGTAAAATATCCCGAATGGTTAGCCAACGTAGTTGTAGTGCCTAAAAAAGGGAACAAACTTAGAATGTGTGTAGATTATAAGGATTTGAACAAAGCATGCCCCAAAGATTCCTTTCCGCTGCCCAACATCGATCGCATGATCGATTCCACGGCCGACCATGACATCCTCACTTTTCTCGATGCCTATTCCGGGTATAATCAAATCCAGATGAACTTGAAAGATCAGGAAAAGACCTCATTTGTCACCAGATATGGAACATATTGTTATAATGTGATGCCCTTCGGGCTAAAAAATACAGGGGATACTTACCAACACCTGGTAAATAAAATGTTCGAAGATCAAATAGATAAATCAATGGAAGTTTATATTGACGACATGCTAGTTAAGTCCCTGCGCGCAGAGGACCATTTGGCCCATTTGCAGGAAACGTTCGAGATTTTGAGGAAATACAACATGAAGCTCAACCCCGAAAAATGTGCTTTCGGGGTCGGTTCGGGCAAGTTCCTCGGCTTCATGGTGTCAAACCGGGAAATCGAGATTAACCCCGAAAAATCAAGGCCATCGAAGACATCACCATCGTGGACAGCGTGAAAGCTGTACAAAGACTAACGGGACGGATTGTAGCCTTAGGCCGATTCATTTCGAGATCATCAGATCGAAGTCACAAATTTTCTCTCTACTCAAAAAGAAGAACGATTTCGCTTGGACCCCGGAATGACAACAAGCATTGGAGGAACTAAAACGATATCTATCGAGCCCACTACTACTTCACACTCCAAAAACGGACGAAAAACTTTGTTTGTACTTGGCAGTATCGAAAATCGCCGTAAGTGGTGTCCTAGTTCGAGAAGAGCAAAGTACGGAATTTCCCGTTTATTATATAAGTCAGACCTTAGGAGAAGCAGAAACTAGATATCCGCACCTAGAAAAATTGGCACTTGTACTGATAAGCGCCTCTGGAAAGTTAAGACCGTACTTTCAATATCACCCAATATGCGTATTAACCACTTACCCACTTCGTAATATTTTGCACAAGCCCGAACTATCAGGACGGTTGGCCAAATGGGCCGTCGAACTCAGTGGGTACGATATCGAATATCAACCCCGTACGACCATCAATTCTCAAATTTTAGCGGACTTCGTGGCCGATTTCACGCCAACCCTCGTACCTGAAGTCGAAAAAGAACTCCTGTTGAAATCGGGTACATCATCGGGAGTATGGATCCTTTTTATGGACGGGGCTTCGAACGTGAAGGGGTCCGGGTTGGGCATAGTTTTGAAACCACCCACGGGTAACACTATTAGGCAATCTATTAAAACTACCATGTTAACTAACAACGAGGCCGAGTATGAAGACATGATTGCAGGTCTCGAGCTAGCCAAAAGCTTAGGAGCAGAAGTCATTGAAGCCAAATGGGATTCTTTGCTGGTGGTAAGTCAAGTGAACACAACCTTTGAAGTTCGAGAAGGTAGAATGCAAAGGTATTTAGACAAATTACTTGTCACTTTGCACCATTTCAAATAATAGACTTTACGGCATGTTCCACGAGAACAAAACAATAAAACCGATGTACTTGCGAATTTGGGATCGTCGGTCGAGGAATATGACTTGAGCTCGGGGACTGTCGTCCAACTCTCGAGATCGGTAATCGAAGGAGGTCACGCCGAGAAAAATTCTACAAGCTTAACCTGGGATTGGAGAAATAAGTATATTGAATACTTAAAGAGCGGAAAGCTCCCATCGGACCCAAAAGACTCTAGGGCCCTATGGACTAAAGTTGCTCGATTCACGTTGGCTTAAGATAGAACGCTATATCGAAGGACATTCGATGGACCGCTGGCAGTATGCTTGGGTCCGGGAGGTACCGATTACATCCTACGGGAAGTGCATGAGGGCACTTGTAGGAATCACTCCAGTGCCGATACATTAGTTCGAAAAATAATCAGAGCAATGTATTATTGGACTGATATGGGCAAAGACACGAAGGAATTTGTTCGTAAATGTGACAAATGTCAAAGGTTTGCGCCAATGATCCATCAACCCGGAGAGAAACTTCACTCAGTCCTATCCCCATGGCCGTTCGTGAAATAGGGAATGGATATCGTCGGCCCTCTGCCATCGACCCCAGGTAAAGCCAAATTCATTTTATTTATGACTGACTATTTTTCTAAATGGGTTGAAGCGCAGGCGTTCGAGAAAATAAGAGAGAAAGAAGTTAAAGACTTTATTTAGGATCATATCGTATGTCGATTCGGGATACCCGCCGAAATAGTATGTGACAATGGAAAAAAATTTGTTGGCAGCAAAGTAACAAAATTCCTCGAAGATCACAAAATAAGAAGGATACTATCAACACTATACCACCCCAGTGGGAACGGACATGCCGAATCAACGAACAAAACTATCATTCAAAACCTAAAGAAGAGGTTGAACAATGCTAAAGGAAAATGGAGAGAAATCCTGCCCGAAGTCCTTTGGGCATATCGGACAACATCAAAATCCAGTACGGGGGCAACCCCATTCTCCTTAGTATATGGGTCCGAAGCATCAATACTAGTCGAAGTCGGTGAACCCAATACCAGATTTCGATTCACGATGGAAGAATTAAATAACGAGGCTATGAATATCAGCCTCGAATTATCGGACGAAAGACGAGAAACTGCTCTCGTCCGATTGGCCGCCCAAAAGCAGCGAATCGAAAGATATTATAATCGAAGAACCAAGCTCCGCCATTTCAAGCCCAGGGACTTAGTGTTAAGAAAAGTCACTATCGATACCCGAAATCCGAACGAAGGAAATCTAGGACCAAATTGGGAAGGACCATATGAGGTTCTCAAGAACGTCGGAAAGGGATCGTACACGCTCGACATTATAAACGGCAAACAGCTATCAAGCAGTTGGAATGTGTCACATCTAAAGCGATACTACTGCTAAAATACGACCCATCGCTTGAAAGCACGCATTGCACTCTTTTTCCCTTAGACCGGTTTTATCCCAAATGGGTTTTTCGGCAAGGTTTTTAATGAGGCAACCAATGATCGTGCTGCACTTACAACAAGTATCCGAGGCATCCATACAAATCGACCTCGAATACCTGTCTCTTATACACATCTTCAACCCCGTACGACCNATAGAGTTCTGATACAAGAAAGTTATTTCGCAGCAACGGAGTTCTAGTAGGAAAAGTTGTAAGAGATACAATGGTCAAAATGAACCATGCTCATGTAGTTGGCCCGAACCCAGACGCGATATTTTATATCCAAGAAAAATTCCTCTATTTGGAGATTTATTATGCAATCAGAATTAAGATAAACTCGACCATTACGCCCACGGGCTACATTACTTCGAGTTCGAATCATTCACTCAACGACTAAAGCCTACGGGCTACTTTCATTTCGAGTTCGAGCAAGCACTCACTCGACCATTACGCCCACGGGCTATATTACTTCGAGTTCGAATCATTCACTCGACAACTAAAGCCTACATGCTACTTTCGTTTCGAGTTCTAGCTAGCACTCACTCGACCATTACGCCCACGGGCTATATTACTTCGAGTTCGAATCATTCACTCGACAACTAAAGCCTACATGCTACTTTCGTTTCGAGTTCTAGCTAGCACTCACTCGACCATTACGCCCACGGGATACATTACTTTGAGTTCGAATCATTCACTCGATGACTAAAGCCTACGGGCTACTTTCATTTCGAGTTCGAGCAAGCACTCACTCGACTATTACTCCCACGGGCTACATTACTTTGAGTTCGAATCATTCACTCGACGACTAAGCCTACGGGCTACTTTTATTTTGAGTTAGAGCAAGCACTCACTCGATCATTACGCCTTCGAGCTACATTACTTCGAGTTCGAATCATTCACTCAACGACTAAAGCCTACGGGCTACTTTCATTTCGAGTTCGAGCAAGCACTCACTCGACCATTACGCCCACGGGCTATATTACTTCGAGTTCGAATCATTCACTCGACAACTAAAGCCTACATGCTACTTTCGTTTCGAGTTCTAGCTAGCACTCACTCGACCATTACGCCCACGGGCTATATTACTTCGAGTTCGAATCATTTACTCGACGACTAAAGCCTACGGGCTACTTTCATTTCGAGTTCGGGCAAGCACTCACTCGACCATTACGCCCACGGGATACATTACTTTGAGTTCGAATCATTCACTCGATGACTAAAGCCTACGGGCTACTTTCATTTCGAGTTCGGGCAAGCACTCACTCGACCATTCCGCCCACGGGATACATTACTTTGAGTTCGAATCATTCACTCGATGACTAAAGCCTACGGGCTACTTTCATTTCGAGTTCGGGCAAGCACTCACTCGACCATTCCGCCCACGGGATACATTACTTTGAGTTCGAATCATTCACTCGATGACTAAAGCCTACGGGCTACTTTCATTTCGAGTTCGGGCAAGCACTCACTCGACCATTCCGCCCACGGGATACATTACTTTGAGTTCGAATCATTCACTCGATGACTAAAGCCTACGGGCTACTTTCATTTCGAGTTCGGGCAAGCACTCACTCGACCATTCCGCCCACGGGATACATTACTTTGAGTTCGAATCATTCACTCGATGACTAAAGCCTACGGGCTACTTTCATTTCGAGTTCGGGCAAGCACTCACTCGACCATTCCGCCCACGGGATACATTACTTTGAGTTCGAATCATTCACTCGATGACTAAAGCCTACGGGCTACTTTCATTTCGAGTTCGGGCAAGCACTCACTCGACCATTCCGCCCACGGGATACATTACTTTGAGTTCGAATCATTCACTCGATGACTAAAGCCTACGGGCTACTTTCATTTCGAGTTCGGGCAAGCACTCACTCGACCATTCCGCCCACGGGATACATTACTTTGAGTTCGAATCATTCACTCGATGACTAAAGCCTACGGGCTACTTTCATTTCGAGTTCGGGCAAGCACTCACTCGACCATTCCGCCCACGGGATACATTACTTTGAGTTCGAATCATTCACTCGATGACTAAAGCCTACGGGCTACTTTCATTTCGAGTTCGGGCAAGCACTCACTCGACCATTCCGCCCACGGGATACATTACTTTGAGTTCGAATCATTCACTCGATGACTAAAGCCTACGGGCTACTTTCATTTCGAGTTCGGGCAAGCACTCACTCGACCATTCCGCCCACGGGATACATTACTTTGAGTTCGAATCATTCACTCGATGACTAAAGCCTACGGGCTACTTTCATTTCGAGTTCGGGCAAGCACTCACTCGACCATTCCGCCCACGGGATACATTACTTTGAGTTCGAATCATTCACTCGATGACTAAAGCCTACGGGCTACTTTCATTTCGAGTTCGGGCAAGCACTCACTCGACCATTCCGCCCACGGGATACATTACTTTGAGTTCGAATCATTCACTCGATGACTAAAGCCTACGGGCTACTTTCATTTCGAGTTCGGGCAAGCACTCACTCGACCATTCCGCCCACGGGATACATTACTTTGAGTTCGAATCATTCACTCGATGACTAAAGCCTACGGGCTACTTTCATTTCGAGTTCGGGCAAGCACTCACTCGACCATTCCGCCCACGGGATACATTACTTTGAGTTCGAATCATTCACTCGATGACTAAAGCCTACGGGCTACTTTCATTTCGAGTTCGGGCAAGCACTCACTCGACCATTCCGCCCACGGGATACATTACTTTGAGTTCGAATCATTCACTCGATGACTAAAGCCTACGGGCTACTTTCATTTCGAGTTCGGGCAAGCACTCACTCGACCATTCCGCCCACGGGATACATTACTTTGAGTTCGAATCATTCACTCGATGACTAAAGCCTACGGGCTACTTTCATTTCGAGTTCGGGCAAGCACTCACTCGACCATTCCGCCCACGGGATACATTACTTTGAGTTCGAATCATTCACTCGATGACTAAAGCCTACGGGCTACTTTCATTTCGAGTTCGGGCAAGCACTCACTCGACCATTCCGCCCACGGGATACATTACTTTGAGTTCGAATCATTCACTCGATGACTAAAGCCTACGGGCTACTTTCATTTCGAGTTCGGGCAAGCACTCACTCGACCATTCCGCCCACGGGATACATTACTTTGAGTTCGAATCATTCACTCGATGACTAAAGCCTACGGGCTACTTTCATTTCGAGTTCGGGCAAGCACTCACTCGACCATTCCGCCCACGGGATACATTACTTTGAGTTCGAATCATTCACTCGATGACTAAAGCCTACGGGCTACTTTCATTTCGAGTTCGGGCAAGCACTCACTCGACCATTCCGCCCACGGGATACATTACTTTGAGTTCGAATCATTCACTCGATGACTAAAGCCTACGGGCTACTTTCATTTCGAGTTCGGGCAAGCACTCACTCGACCATTCCGCCCACGGGATACATTACTTTGAGTTCGAATCATTCACTCGATGACTAAAGCCTACGGGCTACTTTCATTTCGAGTTCGGGCAAGCACTCACTCGACCATTCCGCCCACGGGATACATTACTTTGAGTTCGAATCATTCACTCGATGACTAAAGCCTACGGGCTACTTTCATTTCGAGTTCGGGCAAGCACTCACTCGACCATTCCGCCCACGGGATACATTACTTTGAGTTCGAATCATTCACTCGATGACTAAAGCCTACGGGCTACTTTCATTTCGAGTTCGGGCAAGCACTCACTCGACCATTCCGCCCACGGGATACATTACTTTGAGTTCGAATCATTCACTCGATGACTAAAGCCTACGGGCTACTTTTATTTCAAGTTCGAGCAAGCACTCACTCGACCATTACGCCCATGGGCTACATTACTTCGAGTTCGAATCATTCACTCGACGACTAAGCCTACGGGCTACTTTTATTTCGAGTTAGAGCAAGCACTCACTCGACCATTACACCCACAGACTACATTACTTTGAGTTCGAATCATTCACTCGATGACTAAAGCCTACGGGCTACTTTTATTTCAAGTTCGAGCAAGCACTCACTCGACCATTACGCCCATGGGCTACATTACTTCGAGTTCGAATCATTCACTCGATGACTAAAGCCTACAGGCTACTTCCATTTCGATTTCGAGCAAGCACTCACTCGACCATTATGCCCACGGGCTACATTACTTCGAGTTCGAATCATTCACTCGACGGCTAAAGCCTACGGGCTACTTTTATTTCGAGTTCGAGAAAGCACTCACTCGACCATTACGCCCACGGGCTACATTACTTCGAGTTCGAATCATTCACTCGACGACTAAAGCCTACGAGCTACTTCCATTTCGAGTTCGAGCAAGCACTCACTCGACCATTACGCTCACGGGCTACATTACTTTGAGTTCGAATCATTCACTCAACGACTAAAGCCTACGAGCTACTTTTATTTCTAGTTCGAGCAAGCACTCCCTCGACTATTACGCCTACGAATTATATTTCTTCAAGTTCGAATCATTGACTCAACTAGTAAGCCTAAGGGCTACGTCACTTCGAACAATCAATCATAGAGACTACGAAGTCCAAATTTGATTGAATTGTTAAGATCCTTGTGAAAACGTTTGTAAGGCATATATAAAGTCTTCACAAGTCGGCCAAGTTTTCTATATACAAAAATTTCTACATGATTGATTACAAACGTAAACAATTATGAACTAAGCTTCCTGATCATCCTCAGAGGCGTTTGCTTCTCTGTCAGGCTCTTCCCCATCCTCGGATCCTCTCTTGCTACAGTCATCATCATCATCATCGCCATCAGAAGCCTAGGATTCAGCTTCAGCTTCGAGCTCTTTAGCCTTTTTTATTTCTTCAGTAAGGTCGAAACTTCGAGCGTGTATCTCCTCGAGGGTCTCCCTCCGAGACCTACATTTAGCAAGTTCGGCAATCCAATGTGCTCGAGTGTCGGCAGTATCTGCCGCCTCTCGTGCCTCCATCTGAGCAGCCTCAGCATCAGCCCGATACACGGCAATGGACTTATCCGCCAAGATTTTCGATGACTCAACCTCCGCCTTGGCTTCAAAAAGCCTAGCTTCAAGCTCCTCGATCCTCTTAGCTTGAGCCAAACCCTTTTGCTTAACGTTTCAAAGCTGAACATCGGCCGATAATAAGTTGGTCAAAATGGTCTCTTTTTCCGCAGCCAGGCGGTCGATAGTCTCCTTCCACCGATTACATTCAGCTTTGATTTGATCGACTTTTTCTCGAAGTGACTCGATCTTTTCAACCTTTTGCTGCAGCTGAGACAACGAAGGGTTAACTTCCACAGTCGAGTCAAACCCATACTTTAACAGAACGAGGCTCACCTGCTTAT
>AWOL01S0025451.1:0-26265 GCA_000715115.1 Nicotiana otophora
GATTCTATTTTGAGAAATAGAATTTTTAGACTGACAATTGATTGTTGCTTCAATGTCACTAGAGGGTGGTTTTTCTCCTGAGGGCAAAACAACATTCTTTTTGGGAATTTTGGGGGCATGATATGCACTATATTTACTGAAATATTCAAGAGGTGCAAAATCATGGGTATATTCATCGCTAACAGGGCTATACATTAGTATTTCAGGATTGTTGGAAAAAGCGGCTACCTCATCATCTTCCCAACTAGGGTGATTGGCCTGGCATTTTCTCTGGAAAGTTTTCCCATTCCCGAGTGTTATGGCTGACATGGTATTTATACTTACCTGGGAGCTGAGCAAGACAAGTGATGGGTCGCCTTTTTCATACCTTTCTCGAAGGCATTCTACAAATGATTTGCACTTTTTCTTTATCGCCTTCTTGTTTTTCTTTATGGGCACCCGATAGTATTCTGCTAGCTCCTCAAGGCATTCTTGGCAGGAACATTCAATTTTCCATGGGCAGTGACTTGTGAAAGGAACCTTGAACTACTACACATTTCTACCTTCAATGTCAAAGGGCACAATCCATTCCATGGTCGGGCATGCTTCCATCTATTCATTCAAAGAAATACTCTGGATTATATCCATAGGGAGAGTGGTACATGGGATGTATCCTATGGAAAGAAAAAGTGCCTTGATTGGCTTTTTAAGGTGAGAGTGGTCAAAAGCTATGACATGTATTTGTTTCTCCCACTTGGATGCATAGACTTTGATTTCTGCTTACGGGATCACCGTGATGCTGTGGATCTCTTCTTTCACCTTTGGCTTTGGTTTTGAAATTTGGTAATGATCATCACGATATTCTTTATAAATAGAGTCTCTTCTATGGGCTCATCATCAAGTGAGAAAACGGATTCATGATCGTCATCTTCGCTGAAATCAAAGCCTGTGTAGTCTGTAATTGTAGACAAACGGTTAATACACTGCTTCGATTGCAGGCAATTCCTCACAAAATGTCATATTTTATTACAAATAAAACATGCTCTATTTCCTCTTGCATTACCCTACCTTCCCCTTCTAAAGTATTTTTTTTTCTTCTGAACTTGGACATGTCGCTTGAGTATTTTGGAAACCTGAATCTTTGGAACTTCTTCCTTACCGCCTCGCATGAGAAATCATTCTTTCATATGATCAAGTCCGACTTGGGAAAGCTCTATCAAGTGTTGGATAATTCTTCATTGTCTATTTTGGAGTAGATCTTTTTGCACATATATCATCAAGAGCATAAATAATGGCTTGCCTAATGTAACTAATATTTGGAGCATTTATTGACTGGTATTTATCTTATATGATGTCATGGTTCGACCAGCCAACATCTTTGGTAGGGATGATACAAATTCTTATTTTAGATTGACATCCCCACCCAGCCCAAAAAGGATTTTTGCCCTTTTTGTCTGCAAATATTTGTCACTGATATCTCTTTCCAAAGACAGACACTTTATTTAAAAAATTTGTCTTTGACATTTTGCATGCCTTTGTTCAGCATCGCCGTAGAAAACTTCATGCAAGATTCTAATGTTAAAAGTAAAATTTTGGGAAGTAAGGAAAGCATTATTGTCCTGCAACCCAAGGGAATTCCACCAGTCGCGAAGAATACCTTAATGGTGAAAAGTGAATTATGATAGAGTTATGTAATTTTCTCGCTCTGCCAAATTGTTCGTCACCATCCAAGTGTAGAAATATTTGATTCTTTTGGGGCAATCTTGAGACTTTTATATCATCCAAGGTAAAGGTATGAAAACCAGTACCTACTCATTTGGTTGTTGCCGAATCATATCTCCTTTATGGAATTGGCTCATAAGTCATCCCATAATAATCATCTTCAACTTCGGAGACCTCTGGCTCCATTGGCTGATTCATGAAAATGGGAGGAAGTTCTTCTTCTGAAGAATATTGGGAGGAAATAGTACTTACCTCGGAACTATCCTCTGTAGGAACTTCTTGGATAGAAACATAAGTAAGNCCTCTGGCTCCATTGGTTGATTCATGAAAATGGGAGGAAGTTCTTCTTTTGAAGAATATTGGGAGAAAATAGTACTTACCTCGGAACTATCCTTTGTAGGAACTTCTTGGATAGAAACATAAGTAAGCTGCTCTATTTGTTAGGTATCAGACCTTTGAGATGTTACCTCTTCTAAATCATTCTATTGTTCAGCAACATACATGCTTGTTATTTGGAGGGTAGAGATCATGAGGTTCTCATAGTTGGCATTTTTTGAGTTAGCATTGTTTTAGCTTTCTCCTACCTCTCTCTTCTTTTCAGGTGTCTTTAGGCTGCAAGTGCATCTTTACTTTCCCAAACTAATTTTGCAATGTCAAATTTGGGTTCTTTAATAGTTTGAGCAAATGGGTTATGAGCTGCTATATGGCTTTTTCTGTGGGGAGAGAAAAATCTAGAAAAAGGATAATCAAGCCGAGGAGGGGAATATCTTTGGGGTGAGAATGTACTTATGGGAGGAAGAGAAGTGACTTGAGTACTTCAGTGTTTCTAGGGCACAAAGTGATCAGTTTTCAAGTGGTGTATTTGTTCTTTTAAAGACACCATCTATTTCTGCTGCTGCTGGAAGAAATTGAAAAGAGAAGTACCCAGCGGACAAATATCGTACTGCAAGCTTGCTAACATGTTCTCTGAGGCTTTCATGGGTCCTGCATTCTGAGATGACTTCTCTACAACCTGTTTTACCATCTTCTCAATATATATGTGCACAAGCTGTGGCCTCGGGCCCAAGTATACATATGCATAACTGTGGCCTCAGGCCCAAAGATGAATAAAGCATAAACAGCGGCCTCAGGCCCACAGATTCATGAAGCATAAATTGCGGCATCAAGACCAAATGCATGTGTTCAACATTCATGGTTTTATAATCAGGAACTGAAAATCATATTGCAATACATGATAGTGAAATACTGAATCATATCGAGTTACATGATAATGGAATGTCTAATAGAACTGGACTGAGACATGTATTCATAATAAATTGATATGTCATAATTGAGTCTCATGGGATATTGAATGAATTATGAAATTATGTTATCTAGAGAACAAAAAGTTCTACTAATATTCATAGAATTGAGGCATAATTACTTTATGATGCAATTCATAATAGTCATAAAAAATGAGACGAAGGGAGATTAATAAACATTCACAAAGATAGAGACTTTGACTCACATACCTTTACTTTGTCTTTTTTAAGTGTATCACAATGTTCTTTGCCTCTTTCAACAATACACTATGGAAATATATATTAAGAGGAACCAATATTAGCAATAATGCTCATGTTTTAGTCACTTAGATATATTTTCAAACACTTGGTGGGCATAAAGCATCATAGGCTTTATTAATGGTGTTTCTACACCCAACAACCCATCCCCTTGCTCCTAGATAATTCTAAAATCTCAAATTGTTATTATCAATATCATTCTTAATCACCCATAAGATAAACAACAACCTTAATCAATAATCAACAATCTACATTCACGCCCCGAAATCGAGAAGCGCGACCGACGCTCAACCGAATGAACCCGGCCGAGCAAGGCTGTTAGATTTTCTTCTACCCAAACTCATCCATGAATAAAGAGAAGATGTACTCCATTAATCAAACCTTGAAATGATTTCATTAGCAACTCCCGTTTCATTCCCATTAGCAAATTCATTTATAATTTCAAAATTATAACAAGTTTATAGATATAATGAAAAACATGTTTGCCAAAGACCAACATTTCTATTAAATTCCCAACATCAAATACCACCCCCAACTTGTCTAAAGAGCCTCTATGTGCAACAAAAGTGAAGAATGGAAGTGTCGGTAACAAGGCCCCGACTATACCTCATAGTACAAAATACAACGTAAGATGATATAAAGCCCGGAATAGAGTAGGGCTCACCAAAACCCGATGAATAGAGAGTGACTACTAATGAAGACCAAAGCTGCTCGCTGATGAATCACCTGCATCCATTCAAGATGTAGCGCCCCCGGGAAAAAGGAAGTTAGTACATATGGAATAGTACTATTATGTAAAGCTAACTGTCCTCTTTCAAAATAGAATGCCAACATAAAAAAGAAAATCAGGGAAACAACAATCAACAATCAATGATTTCCAATTTCCAAGTTATAACATATTAATTTCCAAAATACGAAGATAATATTATTTTTGGTTGGGAGATCTTTAGCACCGATATACCACTGTTCACAATATCACCGTTCATAATACCAATGTTCACAATACCAATACCACCGTACTTTTAGCATGGAGTACGATTACGACCCGATCGGCTAGGCTACCTCATCCGAGACATCAACCACAATCACAATTTCAATTATAATTTTCAGCACAATCACCACCATGTGTGAGGCATGGCGTCAAATCACGACCTGGTCAGCTAGGCCATCTTACCTCAATCCTGTGTGGATCGACATCATCCTTTTCTAACAATCATATCATCCCAATTAAGGGGAAATAATTTTATCACATCAATCTCATCTGTAATAAGTGGCATAATCGCAATCCACTCCTACACTAGCACGTGTAGTTTTTGGGTTAGGTTGTTTCAACGTACCCTTCCTCGCTGACTATCGATACTCCCAAAAATATTTTTATTTTGCACACAAACATAACATAAATACAAATATATTTACCTCATCATCTTTCATACTGTATAAATCTCCGTTAGTACTTTCAACCAATCACAACAGCAATATTCCCGAGCTCTTTTGGCCATTAACAAGATTCATTATTCAAAGAACGGTGGCCATATTTGATATTCAACACTTTCATTTTATCCCTCTCATGTAGCATCGTCATAAATATCAACATATATTATATTCTGCAAATGACAACTTTAAGTTCATCAGTATTGATGACTTTAAACACAATGGATTTCTTTCCAATCGAAGCGCAAGTTAAAATCATAAACGAGTAACATATCATTTAATCTTGAAGCACTATTCCACAAAAAGGGCAATACACAATTTTCACCCAATAATATGTAAGAACGCAAAACACATTGAAACTACTTACAAATCATAGCATTAGTTAAAACAGCCACATATGTGCATCACTTAATTTCATAAGCTTTTAGGCGATTCTATTTTCAAATTCAATTTTGGAACAATTGAATCAAAGCTCCTTTAATAATCTTTCTCACATCATTGCATTTGATTGGCGCCATTGGCCACAAGTATAACTTTTACTCTTGCCATGTTGGCCACAATGTATATCCCCAATTCACTTATTTCACTTCCAACCATCTTTATAGATTATCAATAATAAGACATTTCCAATCAAGATTTTAGATATACATATGAGCAATTAAGAGTGTTAAGCATATTGACTTTTTCTCATCCAGTTTGGTATATTAGCTTTCATTTGAAACACGACTAAAAGCAATAACATTTTAACATACATATCATTCTTGAAAATATTCTCGAATGATAACATAATGTGATATGACCATTTAGAACACATTTCCAATACATAATTATCGACACTTTGCTTACTCAGGACGATTGAATTTATTGGGAACAACTCGGAAAATGAGAATAAGGAACTTGAACCAACCATACTTGAAACTTACAGGAACATTATGGAATTCAATTATAAGAGAGTAGTTTAGACAACATACCTCGCTTTGAGCATTCCTTAAATTACTACAATGTTTCGGAAATCCTAGTAACTTAAATCTAATTTGAAACATAACAAAATTGAACAATAATAAAGAAGATATTCCTGGTCTCAGGTCATTCGAGCATTTTATTAAACACTAAGAGTGAAAATTGGTTACAAGGTTCTTCCACAAGATTTATTTCAATTCACAACACAATCCTTATTTATTTGAGCTCAACAATCTTCCCCACAAACCTTATTAGTACATGTATGTATAAATAATACTCTTACACTAAAGAACCATACTCCTATCACCCATCCTTTACCCCAAACTCAAAATTGAAAACTCGGGTTTGATCCTTACCTCTTGAGTGAAGATCTTGTGAGATTTCCTTGTTGGATTTTAAAGCTTTCAAAAGATATTTATATATGTGGTTGACAACACACCGATAAGAAGGACTCTACCAGACACGGCTCCAAGACATCCTAGGACATTTTAAAACCTGACTCTGATACCAAGTTTGTCACGCCCCGAAATCAAGGAGCGTGACCGGCGCTCAACCGAATGAACCTAGCCGAGCAAGCCTGTTAGATTTCCTTCTACCCAAACTAATCCATGAATAAAGAGGAGATGTACTCCATTAATCAAACATTGAAAAGATTTCATTAGCAACTCCTATTTCATTTCCATTAGCAGCTTCATTTATAATTTCCAAATTATTACAAGTTTATAGATATAATGAAAAATATGTTTTACAAAGACCAATATTTCTAGTTCGATTCCCAACATCAAATACCACCCACAACCTATCTACGGAGCCTCTAAATGCAACAGAAGTGAAGAATGGAAGTGTCGGCGACAAGGCCCCGACTATACCTCATAGTACAAAATACAACGTAAGATGACTTAAAGCCCGGAATAGAGTAGGGCTCAGCAAAACATGCCGAATAGAGAGTGACTGCTAATGAGGACCAAAGTTGCCCGCTGATGAACCACCTGCATCCATAGAAGATGCAGCGCCCCCGGCAAAAGGGACATTAGTACATATGGAATAGTACTAGTATGTAAAACTAACTGTCCTCTTACAAAATAGAATGCCAACATAAAAGGGAAAACAATGGAAAAAACAATCAACAATCAATGATATCCATATTCAAAGTTAAGACATATTAATTTCAAAAATACCAAGATAATATTATTTTTGGTTGGGAGATATTTAGCACCGATATACCATTATTCACAATATCGCTGTTCATAATACCAATGTTCACAATACGAATACCACCATACTCTTAGCACATAGCCCGATCACGACCCGATCAGCTAGGACATCTCATCCGAGACATCTACCACAATCATAATTTCAATTACAATTTCAAGCACAATCACCACCATGTGTGCGACATGGCGTCCGATCACGAACCGATAAGTTAGGCCATCTCACCATAATGTCGTGTGGATTGACTTCATCCTTTACTATCAATCATCTCATTCCAACTAAGCGGAAATAATTTTATCACATCAATCTCATCCCAACTAAGGGTAATAATCACACTCCACTCCTACACTGGCACGTGTAGTTTCGAGGTTAGGTTATTTCAACTTACCCTTCCTCGGTGACTATCGATACTCCCAAAAATATTTTTATTTTGCACACAAACATAACATAAATACAAATATATTTACCTCATCATTTTGCATACTGTATAAATCTCCGTTAGTACTTTCAACCAATCACAACAGCAATATTCCCGGGTTCTTTTGGACATTTAGAAGATTCTTATTCAAGGAATCATGGCCGTATTCGATATTCCTCACTTTAATTTCATCCCTCTTATGTATCATCATCATAAATATCAATACATATAATATTCCGGAAATCACAACTTTAAGTTCATTAGTAATGAAGTCCTTAAACACATTGGAGTTCTTTCCAAAAAATGGAGTAAAATGTTTGGCAATCGAAGCACAAGTTAAAATCATAAACGAGTTACACAACATTTACTATTGAAACACTTTTCCACAAAAAGGGCAATACACAATTGACACCCAAGAATATGTAAGAAGACAAAACACATTGAAACTACTTACAAAGCATAACATTAGTTAAAAAAACCACATATGGGCAACCCCAATTCACTTATTTCACTTCTAACCATGTTTATAGATTATCAACAATAAGACATTTTAAATCAAGAATTTAGATACACATATGAGAAATTAAGAGTCTTAAGCATATTGAGTTCTTCTCACACAGTTTGGCATACTAGCTTTCATTTAAAACACGACTCAAAGCCATAACATTTCAAGACACATATCATTCTTGAACATATTACCGAAGGATAATATAATGTGATAGGAACATTTAGAACACATTTTGAATACATAATTCTCGATACTTTGCTTACGCGGGATGATTGAATTTATTGGGAACAACTCGGAACATGAAAATAAGGAACTTGAACCCTCCATACTTGAAACTTACGGGAACATCATGAAATTCAATTCTAAGAGAGTAGTTCAGCCAACATACCTCTCTTTGAGCTTTCCTTAAATTACTACAATGTTCTGAAAATCCTAGGAACTTCAATCCAATTAGAAACATAACAAAAGTGAACCATAATTAGGAAGATATTCTTGGTCTCAGCTCATTCGAGCCTTTTATCAAATAATAGGTATGGAAATTTGTTACAAGGTTCTTTCACAAGATTTATTTACTTCACAACCCAATCCTTACTTATTTGAGCTTAACAATTTTCCCACACACCTTATTAGTAGATGCATGTATAAATAATACTTTTACACCCAAGAATCATACTTTTCATCACCCATCGTTTACCCCAAACTCAAAATTGAAGACTAGGGTTTGCTCCTTACCTATTTAGTGAATATCTTGTGAGATTTGCTTGTTGGATTTCATGGCATGGACAAGATTTTGATGAGAAAATAACTTGAGCTTCTTCCTCTCACTAGAACACTCTCACTTCTCTCTACAAATATCAAGTTGTTGTCTTCTAAATGAGCCCCAAAGGCTATTTATCAAAATGGGGTCGGGTTATAAAAATAGGAAAATGAACTCTCTGAACTCAGATCTACGGTTGCAGAATGGACTGCAGAATGGGTATGCGGTCCGCAAAGTGGACCGCAAAACTAATGACCAGAACTGGGCTAAACCAGTCAGTTCAACGACCATTCTGTGGTCGCAGAATTGGTCGCAGAATAACATTCTACCAGCCTTTGGTAATTTTGTCATAACTTCTTGTAGGTGAGTCCAAATAACAAACGGTTTGAGGAGTTAGAAACTAGACTCGAAGATCTTTCATTTGAAAGTCCATTCATCACATAACTCCTTATATATATGTAGATATGTTTGTCCAAAGTTTGGTCTTGTGCGTACTCATTTGGAACTGCAGTCTAACATGTAATTTCCAACTTGACTTAGACTTAGGGCTCTCCTTAGAACCCGCATTACTTATAATATGTCTAGTACACTTTTTATCATATCAAATTTATATCCATCATATTAATAGTCCTCGTCTGCACAGAAAATAATATAATTAGTACACATCAACTTTCTTAATAGCGCTTAAGTACTTCAAAATTATCCAGGGTGCTACACAATAACCCAAACCTATAACGTTCATGCTTTTCTATAAAACCCATCAACGCATATCTCATGAACTTATAGTCTATAATCATTAATCCAATGATATAATCAATTAGAGGGTGAACGTTCAATCATCTTGAATTCGAGTTCTAGTGTTTCTTTTCTCAACAACAATGTCTCAATCGAATACCTAATGATTTGAATGATCTATCCATATAGGTAAGGTGTTGCTGAATTGAAATAAACTTAGAATCAACATTATAACTTACCTTGGATGATGAAGAGACCTTGGAGGAAGTTGGGTTCTCGACATCTTCCCTTTCTATAGACAATTTATGGGTATGGGTATAGAAAATGGCAATACACAATCTCCACCCAAGAATATGTAAGAAGACAAAACACATTCAAACTACTTACAAATCATAACATTAGTTAAAACAGCCATATATGGGCATCCCAAATTCGCTTATTTCTCTTCCAACCATCTTTATAGATTATCGACAATAAAACATTTCAAATCAAGACTTTAGATATACATATGAGCAATTAAGAATCTTAATCATATTGAGTTTTTCCCGCACAGTTTGGCATATAGCTTTCATTTGAAACATGACTCAAAGCCATAACATTTTAATACACATATTATTCTTGAATACATTTCCGAAGGATAACATAATGCGATAGGAACATTCAGAACACATTTTGAATACATAATTCTCGACACTTTGCTTACTCAGGATGATTGAATTTATTGGGAACAACTCGGAACATGAGAATAAGGAACTTGAACCAACCATACTTAAAACTTACGGGAACATCATGAAATTCAATTCTAAGAGAGTAGTTCAGCCAACATACCTAGCTTTGAGCTTTCCTTAAATTACTACAATGTTCTGGAAATCCTAGGAACTTCAATATAATTAGAAACATAACTAAAGTAAACCATAATTAGAAAGATATTCTTGGTCTCAACTCATTCGATCATTTTATCAAACACTAGGTGTGGTAATTGGTTACAAGGTTCTTCCACAAGAATTATTTCACTTCAAAACCCAATCCTTACTTATTTGAGCTTGACAATCTTCCCAAAAACTTATTAGTACATGCATGTATAAATAATACTCTTACACCCAAGAATCATACTCTCTATCACCCATCGTTTACCCAAAACTCAAAATTGAAGACTAGGGTTTGATCCTTACATATTTAGTGAAGATCTTGTGAGATTTGCGTGTTGGATTTCATGGCATGGAAAAGATTTTGATGAGAAAAGAACTTGAGCTTCTTCCTCTCACTAGAACACTCTCACTTCTCTCTAAAAATATCAAGTTGTTGTCTTCTAAATGAGCCCCAAAGGCTATTTATCAAAATGGGGTCGCGTTATAAAAATAGGAAAATAAACTCTTTGAACTCAGATCTACGGTTGCAGAATGGACTGCAGAACGGGTATGCGGTTCGCACAGTGGACCGCAAAACTAGTGCCCAGAACTGGGCTAAACCAGTCAGTTCAACGACCATTCTGCGGTCGCAGAATTGGTCACAAAATCCCATTCTGCCAGCCTTTGTTAAATTTGTCATAACTTCTTGTAGGTGAGTCCAAATAACAAACGGTTTGAGGCGTTAGAAACTAGACTCAAAGGTCATTCCTTTCAAAGGTTTTTCATCACATAAATCCTTATATATATATATATATATATATATATATATGTATATATGCTTGTCCAAAGTTTGGCGTTGTGCGTACTCATTCGGAACTTTAGTCTATCATGTAATTTCCAACTTGACTTAGAATTAAGGCTCTCCTTAGAACCCGCATCACTTATAATATGTCTCGTACACTTTTTATCATATCAAATTTATATCCATCATATTAATAGTCCTCGTTTGCATACAAAATAATAAAATTAGCACACATCAACTTTCTTAATAAAGCTTAAGTACTTCAAAATTTTTCTGGGGTGCTACACAACAACCCAATCCTATAACCGTTCATGCTTTTCTATCAAACCCATCAACTCATATCTCATGAACTTAGAGTCTATAATCATTAATCCAACGCTATAATCAATTAGAGGGTGAATGCTCAATCATCTTGAATTCGAGTTCTAGGGTTTGTTTTCTCAACCACAATGTCTCAATCGAATGCCTAATTATTTGAATGGTTTACGCATATTAATAAGGTGTTGGTGAATTGAAATAAACTTAGAATCAACATTAGAACTTACCTTGGATGATGGAGAGACCCTGGAGGAAGTTGGGTTCTCGAGATTTTCCCTTTCTATAGAAATTTTATGGGTATGGGTATAGGGAACAATCTATGGGTATGGGCATAGAAAAGGGCAATACACAATTTCCACCCAAGAATATGTAGGAAGCCAAAACACATTCAAACTACTTACAAATCATAACATTAGTTAATACAGCCACATATGGGCATCCCCAATTCGCTTATTTCACTTCCAACCATCTTGATAGATTATCAACAATAAGACATTTCCAATCAAAACTTTAGATACACATACGAGCAATTAATAGTCTTAAGCATATTGAGTTTTTCTTACACAATTGGGCATACTAGCTTTCATTTTAAACACGACTCAAAGCCGTAACATTTCAACACACATATCATTCTTGAACACATTCCTGAAGTATAACATAATGTGATAGGAACATTCGAAACAATTTGCTTATTCAGGATGATTGAATTTATTGGGAATAACTCGAAACATGAGAACAAAGAACTTGAACCAACCATACTTGAAACTTACTGGAACATCATGGAATTCAATTCTAAGAGAGTAGTTTAGCCAACATACCTCGCTTTGAACTTTCCTTAAATTACTACAATATTCCGAAAATCCTAGGAACTTCAATCTAATTAGAAACATAACAAAAGTGAACAATAATTAGGAAGATATTCTTGGTCTTAGCTCATTCGAGCATTTTATCAAACACTAGGTGCGGAAATTGGTTACAAGGTTCTTCCACAAGATTTATTTCAATTCACAACCTAATCCTTACTTATTTGAGCTCAACAATCTTCCTAGAAACCTTATTAGCACATGCATGTATAAATAATACTCTTACACCCAAGAATCATACTTTCCATCTCCCATCTTTTACCCCAAACTCAAAATTGAAGACTAGGGTTTGGTCCTTACCTCTTGAGTGAAGATCTTGTTAGATTACCTTGTTGGATTTCAAAGCTTGGACAAGATCTTGATGAAAAAAGCACTTGAGCTTCTTCATCTCTCTAGAAAGCTCTCACTTCTCTGTAAAAATATCAGGCTTTTGTCTTCAAAATGAGCCCCAAAGGCTATTTATCAAAATGGGGTCGGTTTATAAAAACAGGAAAATGAACTCTCCGAACCCAGATCTACGGTCGCATAATGGACTGCAGAATAGGAATGCGGTCAGCACAATGGACCGCAAAACTGGTGCCCAGAACTGGGCTAAACCGGTTAGTTCTACGACCATTCTGTGGTCGCAAAATTGGTCGGAGAATCACATTCTGCCAGCCTTTGGTAATTTTATCATAACTTCTTGTAGGGTGTCCAAATAACAAACGATTTGAGGCGTTAGAAACTAGATTCGAAGGTCTTTCATCTGAAAGTCTGTTCATCACATAACTCCTTATATATATATATATATATATATATATATAGATATGCTTGTCCAAAGGTTTGTCTTGTGCGTACTTATTTGGAACTTTAGTCTATCATGTAGATTCCAACTTGACTTAGACTTAGGGCTCTCCTTAGAACCCGCATCACTTATAATATGCCTCCTACCTTTTTTATCATATCAAATATATATCCATCATATTAATAGTCCTCACCTGCACACAAAAATAATATAATTAGCACACATCAACATTCTTAATAGCGCTTAAGTACTTCAAAACGTTTCGGGGTGCTACACAACAACCCCAACCTATAACCGTTTATGCTTTTCTATCAAACCCATCAAATCATATCTCATGAACTTAGAGTCTATAATCATTAATCCAATGCTATAATCCATTAGAGGGTGAATGTTCAAACCTCTTGAATTTGAGTTCTAGGGTTTGTTTTCTCAACAACAATGTCTCAATCGAATACCTAACGATTGGAATGGTTTACCCATATTAATAAGGTGTTGTTGAATTGAAATAAACTTAGAATCAACATTAAAACATACCTTAGATGATGGAGAGACCTTGGAGGAAGTTGGGTTCTCGAGATCTTCCCTTTCTATTGAAAATCTATGGGTATGGGTATAGGGAACAATTTATGGGTATGGGTATAGAAAAGGGCAATACACAATTTCCACCCAAGAATATGTAAGAAGATAAAATACATTGAAACTACTTACAAAGCATAACATTAGTTAAAACAGCCACATATAGGCATCCCCAATTCACTATTTCACTTCCAACCATGTTTATAGATTATCAACAATAAGACATTTCCAATCAAAACTTTAGATACACATATGAGCAATTAAGAGTCTTAAGCATATTGCGTTTTTCTCATATAGTTTGGCATACTAGCTTTCATGTGAAATACGACTCAAAGCCATAACAATTTAACACACATATCATTCTTGAACACGTTCTCAAAGGATAACATAATGTGATAGGAACATTTAGAACACATTTAGAATACATAATTCTCGACACTTTGATTGAATTTATTGGGAACAACTTGGAACATGAGAATAAAGAACATGAACCAACCATACTTGAAACTTACGGGAACATCATGGAATTCAATTCTAAGAGAGTAGTTCAGCCAACATACCTCACTTTGAACTTTCCTTAAATTACTACAATGTTCCGAAAATCCTAGGAACTTTAATCTAATGAGAAACATAACAAAAGTGAACCATAATTAGGAAGATATTCTTGGTCTCAGCTTGTTCGAGCATTTTATCAAATACTAGGTGTGGAAATTTGTTACAAGGTTCTTCCAAAAGATTTATTTCACATGACAAATCAATCCTTACTTATTTGAACTCAACAACCTTTCCACAAACCTTATTAATACATGCATGTATAAATAATACTCTTACACCCAAGAATCATACTCCTCATCACCCATATTTTACCCCAAACTGGAAAATGAAGACTAGGGTTTGATCCTTACCTCTTGAGTGAAGATATGGTGAGATTTCCTTGTTGGATTTCAAAGCTTAGATAAGACCTTGATGAACAAAGCACTTGAGCTTCTTCCTCTCTATAGAAAACTCACACTTCTCTCTAAGAATATTAGGTTTTTGTCTTCAAAATGAGCCCCAAAGGCTATTTATCAAAATGGGATCGGGGTTATAAAATAGGGAAATGAACTCTCCGAACTCATATCAATGGTGGCAGAATGGACTGTAGAATGTGTATGAGGTCCGCAAAATGGACTGCAAAACTGGTGTCCAGAACTGGGCTAAACCGATCAGTTCTGCGACCATTCTGCGGTTGTAGAATTGGTTGCAGAGTAACATTCTGCCAGCCTTTGGTAATTTTGTCATAACCTCTTGTAGGTGAGTCCAATTTACAAACGGTTTGAGGCATTAGAAACTAGAGTTGAAGCTCTTTCATTTTAAAGGTTGTTCATTAAATAACTCCTATATATATATATATATATATATATATATGTAGATATACTTGTCAAAAATTTGGAATTGTGCGTACTCATTTGGAACTTTAGTCTATCATGTAATTTCCAACTTGACTTAGACTTAGGGCTTTCCTTAGAACCCGCATCACTTATAATATACCTCATACACTTATTATCATATCAAATTTATATCCATCATATTAATAGTCCTCGTCTGCACACAAAATAATATAATTTGCACACATCAACTTTCTTAATAGTGCTTAAGTACTTAAGCACTATTAAGAAAGTTGATGTGTGCAAATTTATATCCATCATATTAATAGTCCTCGTCTGCACACAAAATAATATAATTTGCACACATCAACTTTCTTAATAGTGCTTAAGTACTTAAAAACCTTTCGCGGTGCTACACAACAACACAAACCTATAACCGTTCATCCTTTTCTATCAAACCCATCCAATCATATCTCATGAACTTAGAGTCTATAATCATTAATCTAATGCTATAATCAATCAGAGGGTGAACGTTCAATAATCTTGAATTCGAGTTCTAGTGTTTCTTTTCTCAACAACAATGTCTTAATCGAACATCTAATGATTTGAATGGTTTACCCATATTCTTAAGGTGTTGATGAATTGAAATAAACTTAGAATCAACATTAGAACTTACCTTGGATGATGGAGAGACCTTGGAGGAAGTTGGGTTCTCGAGATCTTCCCTTTCAATAGAAAATTTATGGGTATGGGTATAGGGAACAATTTATGTGTATGGGTATAGAAAAGGGCAATACACAATTTCCACCCAAGAATACTTAAGAAGACAAAACACATTGAAACTACTTACAAACCATAACATTAGTTAAAACAGTCACATATGGGCATCCCCAATTCACTTATTTCACTTCCAACCATCTTTATAGATTATCAACAATAAGACATTTCCAATCAAGATTTTAGAAACACATATGAGCAATTAAGAGTCTTAATCATATTGATATTTTCTCACACAGTTTTGCATACTAGCTTTCATGTGAAACACGACTCAAAGCTATAACATTATAGCACGCGTATTATTCCTGAACACATTCCCGAAGGATAACATAATGTGATAGGAACATTAAGAACATATTTTAAATACATAATTCTCTACACTTTTCTTACCTAAGATTATTGAATTTATTGGGAACAACTTGGAACATGAGAATAAGGAACTTAACATCATGGAATTCAATTCTAAGAGAATAGTTCAGCCAACATACCTCACTTTGAACTTTCCTTAAGTTACTACAATGTTTTGGAAATCCTAGGAACTTTAATCTAATTAGAAATATAACAAATATGAACCATAATTAGGAAGATATTCTTGGTCTCAGCTCATTCGAGCAATTTATCAAACACTAGGTGTGGAAATTGGTTAGAAGGTTCTTCCACAAGATTTATTTCACTTCACAACCCAATCCTTACTTATTGGAGCTCAACAATCTTCCCACAACCCTTATTAATACATGCATGTATAAATAATACTCTTACACCCAAGAATCATACTCCCCATCACCCATATTTTACCCCAAACTCAAAATTGAAGACTAGGGTTTGATCCTTACCTCTTGAGTGAAGATCTTGTGAGATTTCCTTGTTGGATTTCAAAGCTTGGATAAGACCTTGATGAACAAAGCACTTGAGCTTCTTCCTCTCTCTAGAAAACTCTCACTTTTCTCTAACAATATCAGGTTTTTGTCTTCAAAATGAGCCCCAAAGGCTATTTATCAAAATGGGGTCGGGTTATAAATATACGAAAAGGAACTCTCCGAACTCTGATTTACGGTCGCATAATGGACTGCAGAACAGGTATGAGGTCTGCACAATGGATCGTAAAACTGGTGCCCAGAACTAAAAGTATGTTCATCACATAACTCCTTATATATATGTAGATACGATTGTCTAAAGTTTTGTCTTGTGCGTATTCGTTTGGAACTTTAGTCTATCATGTAATTTCAATCTTGACTTAGACTTAGAGCTCTCCTTATAACCCGCATCACTTATAATATGCCTCATATACTTATTATCTTATCAAATTTATATCTATCATAATAATAGTCCTCGTCTGCACACAAAATAATATAATTAGCACACATCAACTTTATTAATAGCGCTTAAGTACTTCAAAATATTCAGGGGTGCTACACAATAACCCAAACCTATAACCGTTCATCCTTTTCTATCAAACCCATCAACTCATATCTCATGAACTTAGAGTCTTTAATCATTAATCGAATGCTATAATCAATTAGAGGGTGAACGTTCAATCATCTTGAATTCGAGTTCTAGGGTTTCTTTTATCAACAACAATGTCTCAATCGAATATCTAATGATTTGAATGGTTTATCCATATTAATAAGGTGTTGATGAATTGAAATAAAGTTAGAATCAACATTAGAACTTACACTGGATGATAGAGAGACCTTTGAGGAAGTTGGGTTCTCGAGATGTTCCCTTTCTATAGAAAATTTATGGGTATTGGTATAGGGAACAAGGTAGGGCTTTAACAACGACCCTTCAGGTACGCGCCCATGCAACTGAGGGCCCAACCGTGCACCTTAATGAGCAGCAAGGGCGGTGGCGCTGCAACAAGTGCGTTGTCGTGCACGTGATGGCTGAGCGCCTAGACGAGCATGTAAACTGTGCATTGTCCCGTAATAAATATGTAAATTATTACACGGAGATCCGTTTGGGCATTTGCAAAAACTACAACTTTAGTGTTTTATGTTTTCTTAAATTACTAATGGATTTTCACTTGATCAGGCTGGAAGACAGACCTTACATAAACTTTGTCGATTTTATTGAATCTTATACACGTCACTTTGTGTACTCATTTTACACATAAATGCCTAATCCAAATATATGGAGTGTTACATGAAAAGCTAGTTGAGGCAGGGAATAGCTTTAAAAAGAGAATATACTTCGGAGGAAGAGAAGTGACTTGAGAACTTCTGGGTGTCTGGGGAACTAAGTGATTAGTTTTCGTGAGGTTTATTTGTTCTTTTAAAGACACCATCTCTTTCTGCTCCTACTGGAAGAAATGGAAAAGAGAAGTACCCAGCGAACAAATATCGTACTGCAAGCTTGCTAACTTGTGCTCTAAAGCTTTGATGAGTTTTGCATGCTGAGAAGGCTTCTCTACAACCTATTTAACTTTTTCTAAATATTTTTCCACTTTGCTAAGCATTTTATTGTGAGTGTGTGCAATACTTTTGAAAGTGAAATATATGTTGTTCAAGATTCTATTTTGAGAAATATAATTTTCGGACTGTCAATTTATTGTTGATTCAATGTCACTAGATGGTGGTTTTTATCCTAAGGGGAAAACAACATTCTTTTTGGGGATCTTGGGGGCATGATCCGCACCTTCTTTAGTAAAATGTTCGAGAGGTGGAAGATCATGGGTATTGTAGTGACGCGGCCGGTCTTTTTGTATATTGTAGCCCTGTTAATCTATTTATTATCTTCTCTATGTTTATTTGTGGTTATGTAACTTTCGAGGTGGTTGGATTTGTTTTGGGGAAGTTTTTGAGTGAATCGGGACACTTAGTCCCAATGTTGGAAGCTTAAGTTGAAAGAGTTAATAAGAGTTTGGCTTTTGTGTAGACAACTGTGTAATGGAGTTTTGACGGTTCTAATATCTTCGTATGGTTATTTTTGACTTAGGCGTATGTTTGGATATTGATTCGAAGGTCCGTAGTTTTGTTTGGGGCTTTTTGGCGAAAGTTGGAAAGGTGAAGGATTGGAAGTTTGACCGAGCATAGAATTGTTTTGTACCGGGTTTTGATTTTTGTTCCTGGAGTTGGAATAGCTCTGTTGTCTCATTTGGGACTAGTGTGCAAAATGTGAGGCCATTCAAAGTTTATTTGATGCGGTTCGACAACATTTTTAGAAGTAGGAAGTTCATTTTTTTGTGCTTCGACTATGTTTATATCATGTTTTAGGACATGTTGGTATGTTGGAATGGTGTTTTGAGGGCCTTAGGTACAATTCGGATTGAAATTTGGACTTAAGGAAATGTTGATGGCTTCAAGTCTGTCTCAAGCGCACCTACGAGGTGCTGACAGCAGGTGCAACAAGTTGTGAGCTTCTGCGAGGTTGGCTTGGTTGAGGAGAGGTTGCAGATATGAAGGGGTTCCTACATAAGCGGATGCGCTTCTGCACATGAAGGTATGTAGGAGCAGGGTTTGGCTGGACATGGGAAAGGTGCAGGTGCCAGGTAGGTTCCCCATCTGCGAGACCGTAGATTCGGCCAGTTGAGTACAAAAGAGAGAATGGATGTATTTTTGGGAATACGTAAGTGGTAAACAAGTACCGTATAAGAGGTCCCACATGTGGGTTAATGTGGTCGCATGTGCGTAAGGTTGGGGACTTAAGTGAAGCTCGCAAGTGTGAGATTTTGACCACAAAAAGCGGTGAGTTTGATCATAGATGCAATTTCACTAACAGATCTTATATCTCGAAGGGTTTGGCATTTTTCTCATTTTTGGAGTTGTGGAGTTCGGCTAAGGGCAACATGTGGAGTACCTTTCACCATAATCGAAGAGGTAAGTGATTATTCATCGTTTTTATTGATAAATATTGATTATTACATCTAGATTATGTGATTTTGAAGTGAACTTTTGGGGGTTTTAGACTATGTTGTTGGAGAGTGAGATGTGATGACTCGAGGGTCAATTTGTGGTTGGAATTAAATAATTTTGGTATGGTTCGAATCGTAATTGAATAGGTGTTTAGAATTTGTAAATTTTGTCACGTTCCGAGGTGCGGCCCGGGGTTGACTTTTTTATTTTTGTTAAAGATCTTAGCTTAACATATGGAATCAATTCCCATAGCACGTATTGATTATATTAAGTTGATTTTACTAGATTCTGGTCGTTTGGAGGCTGATTAGTGAGGTAAGGCTTGTTGGATTATTAATTTCTGCATTTTGAGGTATGTAACATTTCTAAACTTGGAATTGAGGTATTTATCCCTGTTTAACATGTTATTTGTGTTACGTTGGGGTGACACACATGTTAGGTGACATGCGTGTGGGCGTGAACCGTGGTAATCATAATCTGGTTGATATTTTTACTGTGTTGCTTTCAAGTATTGTGTTATCTGTGTAATTCCTACTTGTTAGAGTAATTGAGTTTTAATTCATGTTATAAATCATGTTTAGGTTATTTGCTTAGTCGATTGAGACCTAATGATGCTATTTACATTGTTTGAGTTATATGCGTTAAAATTAATTTTACACTCAGTCATGGTTGTTTGTTTGGATATCATATCTCAGTCTATGTTCATCATTCATTGTTACATCGCATGTTATCATTGTTGGGCTGAGTGGTATTAGATTGTGAGACCTTGAGACTTGAGAAATTAATGATTGAGGTGGGTCTTAGAGCCGTGTTGAGAGTGTTATTGTTGATCGGGTTGCACATCACAGCAGGCCATATTGGCTTTATTACTATTATTATTATGTGGATTGGGCTGCATGCCGTATCAGGCCTTATTGCCTTTGATTAGCGCTTGGGCAGGATCTGCCCCTGCGGAGTCTGACATATCAATAGTAAGCGCAGGCACATTGATATGTACATGTGCATTGGTGAGGGGCATTGATGCCAAACACCTGCACATTGATGAGTGATTGCGTGCGTATGATGGGTGGCATTTGAGACCAACAAATTGAGTATTTTGAGAGTGAGAGTACTTGTGAATATCACTGTGAAATCATTCATTTGACATGTAGGCATATATATGTACATTCCTCATGCTACCTGTAACTGACTTGTTCCTATCAGTTTTGGGCTTCAATTGTTGAACTTGAAATCATGTCTAACTTTCTGTACTATGAACGAGTGGACTATGTTAATTCATTTGAGTTATTTATTATTATTGTCATTATTATACGTGTATTGTCATTACATTGGAAGCTGACTGTCTTCTTCTGAGCTCGTGGCTACTTTTAGCCCAAGGTTAGTTATGTTACTTATTGAGTACATGGGGTCGATTGTACTCATACTATACTCTGCACTTCGTGTGTAGATCCAAATGCATCAGCACGTGGTGATCGCTAGATCCGTGCTAGTACCTGCTTGGAGACTTAAAGGGTGCTATGACATCAGCATGCCTTGACTCTCTTTTCCTTTACTTTCTTCAGTACTATTCTATTACACAAACATTTCTACTTGGGATTTGTTTATGTTTGATACTTTGTAGTGCACATGTACTCAGTGACACCAGATTTTGGGATGGTTGTAGAAATTTTTCAATTAGTTTTATCAGATACTTATGATATATTCAAATGATTAAGATATTATGAGACCGTTGGCTTGCTGGCAAGTAGTGTTAGGAACCATTGCGGCTCCAGTGGGAGTTAGATCGTGACAAGATAGTATTGGAGCACTAGGTTGCTTAGGTCTCACGAGTCATGAGTAGGTTTAGTAGAGTCTTGCAAATCAGTACGGTTAATTATATACTTATCTTTGAATGTCTACCGAACTACTAGGAAACTTCACTTTCTTGCATTTACCCGCTCAATGCGGTTGTATTTTTCTCCTCCCAGTTTCCTACTGTTCTCGATAACTAGCACAATATGGTTGGTGTAGATAGGGGTTTCTTCCATCGCCGTGAATAATTACCTCTTGATGATTCCTCTCAAACTTCACAACCTGGCGCAGAGTAGAAGTGACTGCCCCATCTACGTGTATCCATGGTCGTACCGATAACAAGTTGTAGGTGGCAGATATGTCTAGCACGTGAAATTTGACATCAAACCAGGTCGCACCCATCTAAAGATCAAGATTAATTTCCTCAATACTGGCTTTCTGAGATCTATCGAACACTTTCACATTAATGCTTCCCATCTGTTTCTCATGCAGGGCTTTTCAAGTCTTTTCAAAGTCGTCAGTGAGCATATGTTCAGGAACAAACCTCCATCTACCAGGACACTGGCAATGAGCTTGTCTTCAAATTGCACAGTGATGAGCAACGCTTTGTTGTGACTCAACCCTTCCGGCGGTAGCTCACTTCGTGGAAAGTAATTTTGTGACTCTCCAGTACCTTTCCTACCATGTTAGCATCTCCCCTCTAGTGATACGGCTAGGCACATATGCTTCACTTAATACCTTAATCAAGGCATTCTTGTGTCACGCCCCGACCTCGGGGAGCGTGACCGGTGCTCAACCGAGATAACTCGGCCAAGCAATCATGTAAAATGCCTTTTACCCTAACATACCTATGAGTAAAGAGAAGATATATTCTCATTAATTAGACTAAGAAGATCATGTGAACAACACCAAATTAATTACCAATAATTACATACTAGTACTTACCCAATACCCTTGGTACCTTAGTATACAACTCGCACTATGTCTACGGAGCCTCTAATAGATACAAAAAGAGTAGCGTGTTAGTACCAGCAACAAGGCTCCGGTTGTACCTCAAAACAATATACATAGAGGACAGGAGATACAAGACCCCGAAATGAAGGGGGATCACCAGGTCTGCTGAGTAGAGGGTGTACTGCCATCACTGATCAATACCGCCTGCTGTGGAACCACCTGCATCCATTAAAGATGCAGTGCCCCCAGTAAAGGGGACGTTAGTACATATGGAGTAGTACTAGTATGTAAAACTAGACACACTCTCAATAGAACGTGTAATAGTAAAATGAGAAGGAAACATGAAATCAACGAGAGCCTTAAACAATATTAAAGTGCCAACTTAAGAAAAAAGATAAATTTCAGGTAAGTTTCAATATTTTAAAGTTGGGAGATCTTTAGTTCCGATATACTACCGTGCTTTTAGCACAGAGTCCGATCTCAGCCCGATCAGGTAAGCAGTCTCACCTCGAGACATCCAATCACAACACCACCATGTGCACGACATAGCGTCCGATCTACGCCCGATCGGCTAAGCCGTCTCACCACAATTGTATTTGGGTCGACATCATATCAAATCTCGCTAGCAATAATCTCATCCCATTTAAGGAGAAATATATCAACACATCAATCTCATCCCATATAAGGGGAAAAGAATATCATCAAATCAACATGGGAATTTACCCCTCAATCACTCCTACACTGGCATGTGTAGTTTCGGTATTAGGTTATTTTGACCTACTCTTCCTCGGTGACTAAACGATACTCCCAAAGCATGTATTATTTAACGGACTTACAACTCACTTCATAATCTTTCACACATATTCTCATTACATTGGCATTAGTAGCCAAAATTGTAATATCATTTTCCGCACGTCGACCGTATTATATTTCATACTCACCTCTATAACATTCAAGTGTACCATGGATTATCATCAATAAGTGAATTTCAAATCAAGACTTTAAGTACACATATGAGTAAACATAGGTCTTAAAGACATTGAGCTTCTCTTCCACAATTAGGTATACTAACTTCCAATTGAAACATGATTTTAAATCACGACACCTTTTGTACATTGATCATACTAGATTACATTCTCGGAGGGAATCATGATATGATATGAACATTTGGAACACATTTTGAGTGCATAAATATTTCAACACAAGACTTATTTTAGAATAATAAATTTTATTAGGAAGGACTCTGAACATGAGAAATAAGAAACTGAGCCAACCATAATCGCAACTTTAGGATATCATGGAAATCGATTCTACAATAGGAGTTTAGCCAACATACCTCGCTTGTTCTTCCTTACATTACTACAATGATCAAGGAATACTTGTGACTTCAATCTATTAGAAACATGACAAATTTGAACCCTAACTAGGAAAATATTCGGGGTTTCAGCTCATTTGAGCATTTTATCAAGCACTAGGTGTGCATTAAGGTTTCAAGGTTCTTCTATGGTAGATTACTTAATCCCTCAACCCAATGTTTACCCATTTGAGCTCAGTAAGATTCCCACAAACCTTGATGGTACATTCATGCATAAATAATACTCAAGATTATGCGCCCGCATATCAATTATGGTACATGCATGCTCTGGTCCAGCCAGCGACCTGCATATCAATTATGCGGCAGCAGAATGGACCACTGAATCTCCCTCCAAATATCTTCATCTTGGTTATGCGACGGATGTGTGGCCCATGAAACGATTATACGATCGTATAGTTGACCGCAAAACAACTTCCAAAATTGGCCCATTTCTTTGCTTCACTCTGCGGCAGATCTGCGTTCTGCGGCCGCATAATGGATCGTATAAATGCCCTGTTATGCAATAATTTTTTATTCAACTCCCCAAAACCCCAGGTTTTGTTTTATGGTTCCTCACATACTTCCCCTCTTAGGATCATTCGTCCTCGAACAAGGGTCAAAATCCACAATTAGCATCCAATGTGAGCCCCACTGTTACTTCTCATGCCAGTAGTTCCAAATTCTTTCCTAACTCCCTGAATTTCCAAACGTTTCGCAAGAGTCTCCCCTGTAATTGGGCCTATCCACCTGCCAGAGAATCCCAGAACCAGTCCTAACAACATAACCACAACACAACGATGTAAAACAGCATGGAAACAACACCGGCCACAACGCCATAAACATTACATTAAAAAGAGTATCCTTAACATAAGTTGTACAGGGGAAACATAATTTGTAGAAAGTTATCTTTTAACATTTTTCATGGACACAATTACATATCTACTCAATCAAATAAGGATACACCTTCTTCATCTCTTCCTCGGCTTCCCAGGTGGCCTCTTCAACCTGTTGCTTTCACCATAACACTTTCACGAAGGCAATCTATTTGTTTCTAAGCATTTAGACTTGCCTATCAAGAATGGTTACTGGAATCTCTTCATAAGTCAATTCCTCATTAAACTCTATAGTCTCCACTGGAACAATAAGAGACAGATCTCCAACCACCTTCTTCAACATGGATACATGAAACACCGGGTGCACTAAAGACATCTCTAGAGGTAGTTCTAGCCCGTAAGCCACCTGACCAATCCTCTGAATATTTCTGTATGGTCCGACATAACTCGGACTCTATTTTCCTATATTACCAAATCGCATTACACCCTTTACAGGGGAAATCTTCAAGAATACCCAATCATCCTCTTTGAACACCAATTCCCTACGACGTACATCCTGATAGGACTTCTGACGGCTTTGGGAAGTTTTCAACCATTCCTTAATGATCTTAATATTCTCCATAGCTTGATTCACGGGTTTGGGCCCTATAATCTTCGCTTCACCAATCTCGAACCACCCAATAGGATATCTACATCTCCTACCATATAGAGCATCCAACGGTGCCATCTGAATGCTATCATGATAACTGTTGTTGTTGGCAAATTCTATGAGTGGCAAGTGATCATCCCAGTTACCCTCAAACGTATGAATGGTCCGCTCTGCATGCCCATCGGTCTATGGATGGAAAGTTGTACTAAGATTCACTTGAGTACCCAAACCTTGATGATATTTCCTCCAAAAGTTAGCTGTCAAATATGCCCTTTGATCGGAGATAAGAGAAACTGGAGTGCCATGCCACCTAACTATTTCCTTCATATACAACTGAGCATACTGTTTTGCAATATCAGTAGCCTTAACAAGAAGTGTGCTAATTTTGTGAGTCGATCCATAATCACCGAAATCTAGTCGAACTTGTGAGGCATGCGAGGTATTCCCACCACAAATTCCTTATTGATCATCTCCCATTTCCACCTCTGAATTTCTATGTTCTGTGCCAACCCATCGGACTTTTGATGTTTGGCCTTCACTTGTTGACAATGTGGACATCTTTCCACAAAGTCTGCTACATTCCTCTTCATGTTTTTCCACTAGTAGACTTCCTTAGGATCATAGTACATCTTTGTACAGTCTGGAAGCACGGAATACCTGGAAGTGTGAGCCTCGATCATGATTCTATCCCAAAGACCATCTACATTAGGAACACATAATCGCCCTTGGTACCTTAGCATACAATCATCCATGCTAATACAAAAAACCATGGTCTTATGTTTGTAAATTCCCTCCTTCAATTGTACCAACAACGGATTGTCGTACTGCTTCTCTTTGACTTCCACAACAAGTGATGATTCGGCCATATTTTGCACAGTTTCTCCTCTTTCACAAGAGTCCTCAAGGCAAACTCCAAAACTAGCCAACCAGTGAACTTCCTTGGCCAACGGCCTTTAATGTGTCTCTAAGTGAGCCCAACTACCCATGGATATTTGGCTAAGAGCATCCGCCACAACATTAGCCTTCCCCGGATGATATAGAATATCGGTGTCGTAGTCCTTGAGTAACTCAAGCCATCTTCTATGCCTTAGATTCTATTCCTTATGTTTGAAAATATATTGAAGGCTCTTATGGTCCATGAATATATCAACATGGACCCCATACAAATAATGACGCCAAATCTTCAATGCAAAAACCACCGCCGCGAGCTCTAAGTC